>JAKVIS010001131.1:0-41338 GCA_033119425.1 Bufotes viridis
TTGTCAGACAACCCCTCTCTTATTGGTACATGAAAGAAATTGGGGAACTTTGGCGCTCTGTATCATAAAAACTTAGCACCAACCCATGTAAAGATATTTCTTGCTCGTATCATTGGAGTGACACAGAAGGGGAGACTTTATGTCATGGCAACTTCTGTTTATTCCCACCGTTTCGGTTCCGGTCCGTGTCCGCTAGTAATCGAGGCCCAGGCTTTTCTGTGGCCTACCCCCATCCGGCTCCCCACGGCAGTTCCCTAGCTCCCGGCTTATTGTCCGGCCGAGGCTATGTCGCAGGTCTGCTCTCCCGCTCCCTCCCTGCATTGCCGCCCCAACCGGAAGTTCTTTCGGTCGGCCCCACCTGTACTTGAGGCCCCAGCTCTGCCGCCTACATAGGCCGCATCTTCAAGACTGTTTTGGGGGCTGGAACTGTTCTATCAGAGCACAAAATTTTCATGCGATTTCTTCCACCCACCAGCGGCCAATAAGCTCTGCCCCTGGGGTTATCCCCTTCCTTGCCTTCAGTACTACTACGCTGGGCAAAATGCTTCCTAGACTTGAGACAGCTGGGGGTTTAGATTTGAGCTGTATGTAATTAAAAGCTCTATATATTGTTAACCCTCTGAGCTGTCTGGACCTAGTTCCCACCACCATTCCATAGTCAGAGTTCTTACCATTACAGCTGGATGCTCACACTATTGCTGAATATCGCATTCACTGTAGTTCCATAGGCGAAGTCGTTTCACTACTACTGTATTTTGTAGGTCCTGTCACATTCCCTTCCTTACTTAGGCGGAATATGTGCACTTACTACTGGACCCTGTACATCCTATAGCATTACCCACCTTCCATAGATGGAGTAATTGCATTTGCACTGGATACTGTACTGCCTATAGCATTACCCTCATTCCATAGGCGGAGTAATTGCATTTGCACTGGATACTGTACATCCTGTAGCATTACCCTTCCTTCATAGGCGGAGTATTTGCACTACCACTGGATACTGTACAGCCCATAGCATTGTCTTCCTTCTATAGGCGGAGTAATGGCTCTACCACTGGATACTGTACAGCCCATAGCATTGTCTTCCTTCTATAGGCGGAGTAATGGCTCTATCACTGGATACTGTACAGCCTGTAGTGTTACTTTTCTTCCATAGACAGGTAATAGCACTTCCATTGGGTACCGTACAGTCCGTACCATTATTCTCTTTCTATAGGCAGAGTAATGGCTCCCCCACTGGATTCTGTGCAGCCTGTAGCATTACCCTCCTTCCATAGGCGGAGTACTTGCACTTCCATTGGGTACCGTACAGTCCGTACCATTATTTATCTCCATGTTTAGTATCGGCCCTGGTGTTTTGTGCTGTATCTGCGCACTATTCCTCCTTCTAGGGGTGGAACCTTCTCGCTAGTTGTAGCTGTGATTGTGCCTACATTTCCTTCTCACAGGTGGCACTGTGCTCATGTTCTGCCATCACCGGGTGCGATAGATCCTCCAGGCCTTATATGTATGGTGTACTCTTATACCCTATAGTGCTGTCATCTGCCCATACCATGACATGCTGCAGCTGGTGGGTTTGCTCACTTCTCGTGGGTATTAGTATGGTTTTCTGTGCATGGCCGATTTCTATGGCTCTGGCTTTGCGCCTTCTTCCCTTCACATGTAGTGCACTGCCTCTACCATCTACTACGGTGACAGCATCAGCGTTGCCTCCTTGTGGTTTTGGGTATGCACTTATTCAGTTTGCATATGTGAATTGTTTCCATGGCTCCTCTCCCCGGGTAGAGCGGTCGTACTGTGCTTGTTGTCACCCCTGGTTCCCTACTGAGCTGCATCAGCCTCTTCTACTTCTCCCCTTCCGCAGGGCGAGTAGTTGCAGTTTCTCCAGATACTGTTTCTGCCTGCTCGGCCAGTTTCCATGGCCATTGAGTTCTCGTGTGCCCCCTTTCTGCTGTAGAGTGCCTGCCCAGGTGGTATTCGTTCCCATTGACTTTCCTGATTCCCTCAAGAACTTTTTCTTGTGGGCCATTTTCATGCCTGTCATCCAGGTTCTCTAGGCCTGCCTTATTCGTCATGGTCCCGCTGGAGTGGTTTTCTCTTCTAGCAGCCTGTTATGGTTTTGGGGCCTTGTCCTCTGGCACCCCTACTTCGTCCACCATGGGGGGCAAAATTTTTATCACATCTGCACTTCTCTGTCCCTTGATATCCAGACGCCATTTTTAGTTCGTCTTCTTCCAATCAGTTTTCCACTATTGTGGTTCCCTTTTTTTCTTCTCACACCATGTTGTGTCTGTTGATGGCTCTAGCGTGATTTTTTTCCTGGGGTTCTGACCCATGGATATCACTTCCTCAGAAATCTTCTGAATCCAGGCTAGGTCTCTCTCTCCTGTACCTTCTGCAGTCTCCTAAGCCATGGCTTATATTCCCTTGGCTGTTCTTTCTTCTGCCCAGCCGAAGCCTCTGCGTGTTCAGCCGCTCTCTGGCTGACCTTCCTGGGAATGATTCTTCCTGTCCCTTTTCAGGGTGCCGGGTGTGTCCTCCCCCGCATTTTTTTGCGGGGCATTATGACCAGTCTGGATTCCATCTGTTCTTGTTCGCTCCCCATGGTACTGCTCTTTAACGTCCCATGGTCTTCTTTGTCCCCCAATGATATGAGCAAAGAATATGATTTGTTTGTGCTTACCTGTAATATCCTTTTCTCGCTGAGTTCATTGGGGGACACAGCTCCCACCCTGTAAGTACATTGCTGGCTCTTGATGTGTCCCTCCAGTTCTTGATTCTGACCCATCTTCGCCTTTCTTACTTTTTATTGTTTTCTATTGGCTTCTCCTGGCTGCGCCTACTGCTTTTGTACAAACTGATTAGCTCAGTGTCTGCAGGAGGGGTATAGCTGAGAGGAGGAGCTAACATTATTTTTGCTTAGTGTCGCCTCCTAGTGGCAGCAGCTATACCCACGGTCTTCTGTGTCCCCAAATTAACTCGACGAGCACAAAAAATCCTATTTTTAAAATTTCTCAGCACAGAACTAGGTTAAAGAAAAGTATGGTACATAGAGTTTAAGCCATTTTAACAATTTAATTGCAATGCGTTAATATTACTTCCAGTATTACAAGTCCCCATAGCGGTAGCTGACCTCTGGTTGGTCCAGGCAAACTGCAATATAACCCATTGATGTGTGTTCCCACTACACAGTGTATCCATGCCGTGGTCTTGTTGTCACACATCCAGTATAAATTCTTTTATTCTCTTTGCCGGAATATAACCCAATTCTGTTTATATTTCAGGTCGATCTTTCGACTCACTGTGGGTTTATGGGTGGTCTACAGAGAAATGGAAGCACGGGACAAACTGCACCTTATTACGCTACCTCTACTGTTGAAGTGATCTTTCATGTGTCCACACGCATGTTGTCTGATTCAGATGATTCACTGACCAAAAAGGTAACGGACAAGAACATTGATGTGCTGTTTATTACACTTTGCACATGTAGTCAATATCTGTGCACTAGGGGCAATTTATCCAGACATTCGTGACCGTTTTGTGGTGTAGGAAAGTCACCCAACTATGGCAAAACTGCACCTCCACAGTTTTGAAAGGTGGCCTGAAAAGTAGACAGGGACAAGGGCAGAGATGGCATTTCTGGGGCCCCAAGCAAAGTTATGTCTGGGGGCCCTAATCAAAGACATTTCTGGAACACTTTAATCAGAAAGCACTTAGATTCATCATCTAGATATAGATGTAACAGCTCCAATTATAAATAATGTAGTAGATTTTACCTGCTTTCCTATGTAACACCACAGATAACACAGTGTTAACTCTCCGAGTACAGATGATGTAATATATGTTACCTGCAGTCCTATGTAACACTACAGATGACACAGTGATAGCTCTCCGAGTACAGATGATGTAATATATGTTACCTGCAGTCCTATGTAACACCACAGATGACACAGTGATAGCTCTCCGAGTACAGATGATGTAATATATGTTACCTGCAGTCCTATGTAACACAAACGGATGACGCAGTGATAGCTCTCCGAGTACAGATGATGTAATATATGTTACCTGCAGTCCTATATAACACCACAGATGACACAGTAATAGCTTTCCGAGTACAGATGATGTAATATATGTTACCTGCAGTCCTATATAACACCACAGATAACACAGTGATAGCTCTCCAAGTACAGATGATGTCATATATGTTACCTGCAGTCCTATGTAACATCACAGATGACACAGTGATAGCTTTCCAAGTACAGATGATGTAATATATGTTACCTGCAGTCCTATGTAACACCACAGATAACACAGTGATAGCTTTCCGAGTACAGATGATGTAATATATGTTACCTGCAGTCCTACATAACACCACAGATGACACATTGATCGCTTTCCCAGTACAGATTATGTAATATTTGTTACCTGCAGTCCTACATAACACCAAAGATGACACAGTGATAGCTCTCCGAGTACAGATGATGTAATATGTTACCTGCAGTCCTATGTAACACCACAGATGACAGTGATAGCTCTCCGAGTACAGGTGATGTAATATATGTTACCTGCAGTCCTCCATAACACCACAGATGACACAGTGATAGCTCTCCGAGTATAGATTATGTAATATATGTGACCTGCAGTCCTATGTAACACTACAGATAACACAGTGATAACTCTCTTAGTACAGATAGCATAGTAGGTTTTACCTGCAGTCTTATGTAGTAGCAATGGTGTTACATAGAACTGCAGGTAATATCTACTGCATTATTTCTACACAGCGTTATGACTATATTTTTTCTGAGGTGTTACATAGGACTGCAGGGCCCTGCTAAACATCGTTTTAGTTTTGCCACTAAAATGTAGGGAAAGTTCATGAAAACTGAAGTGAATGTGGTTATTATCTATTAATTGCACTCGGCTCATGATATGAAATTAAGCACACACTCCTATCCCTTGGATTTCTACCGTGACGTCATGGTGGTTATCACACACAACTTTTCTGTCACATTATTGCATGTCTCAAAAAATGTCCCTACAATTTAGAGGCATGGCGACTGGCAAAAACGAAAACCGAGTGCAAGAGAGGAAACTGACACTACATATGATATGTAGCATCCTTCCCGCCTCCCATCCCAGTCCTCAGCGATGCACTGTGCCTGCCCAGTTGTGCTGTACACATGACACACGAGGCACATACATGTCGTGTAGGCCTACACGGAGCCTAAACGCCATGTGCCTTCCCGCAGCGCCTCCACGCTGAGCCACGGGGACTCCTTCAACCTTCTCATCTTCTCCTATGTGACTTTGTGACCAAGGTCGTAGAATTAACCGAAACATCAGAGACGCATTTGTCACATATACCCTAGGCATCCTTTTTTGCCAATTTATTTGAAGGATATTGTAAACAATAAAAAAAAATATTTTACTTGTATCCTAAATTGAGTGTGCAGCGGTATTTTGCCTATTATTGGACTTGGCATCATACCCACTCCACTTTGCACCTCACAAATGGACATAGAGTGCAGTCCAACAACACTATTGCAGAGTGATCTATCAGAGTAAGGGCCTGTCGCCCTGCTGCGGACCGCTGGGTCCAACCGGCTATCTCTGACCGTCCCAAAGAGTCGTAACATTAAATTGGCACGCGCAACAATTTGTGAAAAATTTTACGACTTTTGGCTTCCCACACCACTTTTCAAAGAGGATAATGAGGTCGATCGGTTTCGAAAAATAGATGACTTTTTAGGGTAAACTAGTAAATGTCACAGCCAGTCGCAAAATACATCGGGTAACCCCCAAGTCATCACTCAAAAAGGCAGAACCACATTGCACGCGCGCCATTTCATAAATTTAGCGCAGCACAAGAAACCAAAGGCAGACTTAAAAATGACAAAAAAACGGTGCAATTGATAAATGCCCCCTGTAATTTTTCATACAACGAGGTGCCAGGTTTGTAGACCATAAATCCATATATCTGTGTATCTCGGAATAAACACCTACAATCTGGCTTCTTCCTCTGGTAACATTCGATAATCTGCATTATCATCTGTCTCTGGCGTGCCGGTTTCCTTTGAATGAAGTGACAGATCACCTGCCTGAATGCCCTTCTAACCTGAGTCAGAGCGGCGAGATTGGTCCTGTGTTCTTCAGCTGGAAAGTGTCATGTTCAATGTTGATTGATGAGCTTTGATGAAGCCGTGGCTCTTTCGCTGAGGCAGTTACCTCTTTCTAAGCACCACACCACCCCCGGTCGCAATCAAATGACTTGTAACTGCGGTGCCTAGATGAATCCAGCCATGCTCCTGGCCAACTCTGTAGCGCGCCAGTTAAGCGGTATCGGATGCCTCCCTTTTGACAGGAAGATTCCCCACCGAAGCGACCATGACCATGATACCTTTTTCAGCTCTGAGATTTGTGTTCATTAGCAATAAGCATTCTTTATCAGGATGTCTCTCGGCCAGAATAAAAAATCAATCCCACTAACAGCTTCTTACAGTCTGTCCTGTTATCCTAACTAAATTGCAGCTAACAGCTCTGAAATGAGTTTTTTTTCCCCCCTCTCGTTAACCAGGTAGGGTTCATTCACTAGTTGGCCGCGTTTGCCGCCGAGCCGTTCTCCATGCAGAGACCTAGATGTAGCCCCTTCGTGAACTCTTGCTCCTTTGCTGTAGAAATTTGTTGCTATTTCGAGATTAGATTTTTAGCAGCTAATCTCACTGCTGTAGGGGTTTGTAAAGTGGGGACAGGGCTGTGCTATTGGATTTGTCCAATTCATTTGACTTCAGGACTATAATTGCACTTATGTCTTACTAGCCTTTTATAGCCTGGGGCTGGCCGGCAGCAGAAAAACAAATTGGCAGTGATACAGTAAGAGTGAAAGGGAATGAAAGGAGCACATTATTAGTCTCCAGGCACCGCTGATCTGGCAGGAAGTTTCTCGGTTAATTTACAAATAAAAGTTAGATTTTAGGATGGGCACACTGTCAGGAAAACAATGGGGTTGTCAGGCTCAAGATACTTTGTGAAAGCAGCAGCCGTGACTATTGGAGAGCAGAAATTCTTCAATCAAACAGACAAGTTCTTGCTGGAGCCAGCTGGCCATGTAATGCAATTAGTAGGGAAAAGAGGTCAGACCATTAGGTGTGTACCATGACCAGTGTCACCAGTGGCGTGCTGCCCGGCTGGCTGCGTATTGGGAAGACGAGAGGGGAATTAGATGGCCTTTTCAGCTACTGAATGAGTGTGGCGCATGGACAGCCTCTTAAACTATTATAGTGTTTTTCTTAGACTTGAAAAATGAGGGTTTGTTCAGAGGCTGACAGCGGACGCAGGCTGCTGCCGGGGACAGCCAGTTCAGACACAGTGAATAGAGCCGGCCGTACCGGAGACATGAATAACGTGTGTTCTGCGGCTGACCCAGAGTCCTCAGACGTGACTGAACTCAACTTGCACTCGTTTCCTCCGCACTGCGGTGTTAATGGCCAAATGAATGCCTTTATTCACTGCCATGTTAAGTGAAAATTTCTGTGTCATTTAACCCCCCAAAAAAGAGCTAAAGTTTTTTGTAAATTTTAATTCAAATGAAGGTTATGGACAGGCTTCGTCTTAGCTTTTTAAAGCCAAGTTTGTTTTTAACCTCTTGGCACCCTGTAACGTAATAATAGGTCAGCAGGCAGCGAGAGGTGTATGGAGCTGCCCGCAATGACCCGAATCGGCAATAATGCAGATCCCCATCATTTAACCCCTCAAATGTTGCTGTCAGTAGTGACCTCGTTATCTGAGAAGTTAGACAGAGGGAGCGGGCTCCTTCTGCCCTCTGATCAGAGGCCCCATCGCAAATTCGCAGGACTCTAATGGGTTGCAATGACAGCCTGCAGCCTTGTGAAGGCTCCCAGCGCTGTCACCTCAAACTGCCTGCAGAACTGTGACCAGGGGCCTGACAGACAGCCTGTCAGAATCCCATAGACTTCCATAGTATACTATTGAAGTGTATGGTACAAGCATGTACAAGTCCCCTAAGAAGGCTAAAATTTGCAGTAAAAAAAATGTAGTTTTTTTGTTTCCTTTTTTTTTTAAATATATAAAATATATAAAAAAAAATGTCAATAAAAACATAAACAATGGGTATTTCCGCGTCTGAAAATACCCAAACTATTAAAATATATAAAAAAAAATTTCCTGCATGGCTTGTGTATGTCATTATGGAATAAAATGAAAATTTTGGTCACTTTGCCTCTCCAAATAAAATGTAATAAAAAGTGATATGTAGCCCAAAATGGTACCAATAAAAAGTAGAGCTCATCCCACAAAAAAAGCAGGCCCTAACTGGTGTCCAAATATGGCGATGTAAATACATTTTTTCTTTTGAATAGTAATTCATAATAATTATAAGGCCCTCATAAGGCCATGTGAATGGTCTTTTTTTTTTTTTTATACTGATGACCTATATTCTGGATAGGTCTTCAGTATCTGATCGGTGGGGGTCCGACACCCGGGACCGCAGCTGATCAGCTGTTTCCAGAAGGCATCGGTGCTCCTATGATCGTCATTGCCGCAGCTTACCAAGCACAGCACTGTACATTGTATAGTGGCTGTGGTTGGTATTGCAGCTTAGCCCCATTCACTTTCTCCTAGGCCACGTAATCGATGAACATGTCATCACTGGCCTAGGAATAGCAGAGGAAGCCGCTGACTTCTCAAGCAGCTGATTGGCTGGGGTCCCGGGTGTCAGACCCCCACCGATCAGATACCGCTGACCTATCAAGAGTTTTGGAAAACCCCTTTAAAGTTACAACCTCTCTGGGATCCCTATATGAGGTTCATTGGCTCAGTATCTTCTTTTTCTCACATATGACCATTCTAGCCTTGCAGTAATGCGATCCATGACCTGATTTCCAGGTGTGTGGGGGGCATGTGTTCCTTATATACAGAAATTAAGCTCAACAGGCAGAGCCAGGAAAGTGAGAACTAAAGTCCCTGTTTACACTGGTGATTTACCCCCTCATACTCCTATAGCATAGTCCTAAGGCGACAGAGCTGAAAAACAGCCAGTTGGAAATATGTTCTGCAGTAATGGGGTTCTCCTGTACTCTGCAAATAAACCCTGTGTAGTCTGATGAGGATCCTTTTCATCTGTCTCCTCCTGCTTACTAACATACAGTGTGTTGAGGACAGATGGAGTAGAGTATGACTCTGGGATCAGACTGCATGATGTTTGTTTGTAGTCTGTTACCATGGAGATGTATTTGTCTGCATAGGAGCTGTGGAGACAAAATGACTGGATATTTATAATCAAGATCATTTGCATTAAATTGATTTTAGAAAGTTTTACTATCATTTAAATGGCCTCTCTCGGATAAAGCCTAGCTTAGGGTACTTTCACACTTGCGTTGGTGCGGATCCGTCTGTTTATTTGTACAGACGGATCCGCACCTCTAATGCAAACGTTTGTATCCGTTCAGAACGGATCCGTTTGCATTAGCTTTAAAGAAAAATGACAAAGTCCAAAACGGATCCGTTTTGACTTACATTGAAAGTCAATGGGGAACGGATGATGGATCCGTTTTCAAATGCACCATATTGTGTCACTGACAACGGATCCGTCCCCATTGACTTACATTGTAATTCAAAACGGATCCGTTAGGCTCCGCCTCTTCAGACGGACACCAAAATGCTGCATGCTGCGTTTTGGTGTCCGCCTCCAAAACGGAATAGAGGCGGAACGGAGCCTAACTGATGCATTCTGAACGGATCCTTATCCATTCAGAATGCATTGGGGCTTAACTGATCCGTTTTGGACCGTTTGTGAGAGCCCTGAAACGGATCTCACAAACGGAACCCAAAACGCTAGTGTGAAAGTACCCTTAACTGTAAGACAGGTTTTTTTTGTTTTTTTTTTTATTTCTCCACCACCACACAGCAGTACCTGTCAAGTATTCTATACTTGCCTGTTCTCGCTACTCCGTTCGGGCTTCCAGGCTCTCTTGACTGGACTTCCCGTCACCGCCTGTCAACTTCAGCGTGGACAAGTTCATATGTGCTTCCGCAGCCAATGAGATGCCTTAGTGGTGACGTGTCCCCCAGCTGCCTGTCAGTTGGGCGTGTGCATTTCTGCTATCTATACACACGTACATTTACAAATATGCACACTTTGACATGAAATCTGATTATTTTGTAATGGTTACTGTTTTTGTCCATTGTTGTTTTGCAGCTCCGGCACCTTGGAAATGATGAAGTTCACATTGTTTGGTCTGAACATACCAGGAACTACCGCAGAGGCATTATACCTACAGACTTTGGAGATGTTTTAATTATTATTTACCCAATGAAGAATCGGATGTATTTTATAGAAATAATGAAGAAGCCAGAGGTACGTGTTTTTTTGTTTTGTTTTTAAATAGGAATGTGTGAAGGCTCACCTCCTCGTGCGGCAGTGACCAATCACAAAGTATACATAGTTGCATATTCCATCACTTTTCAACAACATCTAAAACATGTATTCATATGCTTTCGACTGATTCATCCCATCACCTGGTGATTTATAAGACACATAACTCCGTGATGCATCATTGCAGCGCGTCCCCTTGTATTCAGTGCGCATGTCCAGGGAGGAGGAATCGTTCCTTAACGTGTCCAACACCGGTCACATGATCGCAGACCAACCCTTCGATGCGATCATCGGTACAGCCGGACCACTTCCTTCTCCTCCCACAGGCTGCGCTCCGTTACTAGGGACGTAACATACAGCTGGCAGTAAACATACAGCTAATTCTCCCATGAACCAGCGATCATAGATTCCTTCAAAGCTATGGAGTGGGGTAAATTCCTTCTCATTAGGAATCACGGAGATTTATTCTACATAAAGAGACAATAGTGATCTAGTGAATATACCCCTACAAGTACAAAAGTTAAAAGCAAGAACATATTAAAAATCACAATACTGAGTACAAATTCATCATTACATCTCATAAATGCCCTACACATTACCCACATTGAATTCAATATCCATCCTGTACGGTTGGAGTGCCTTCAATTCAAAAATCCATTTCAGTTCCTTCTTCCGTAGGATCCGATTCCTATTGCCCCCACGTCTCATTTTACCCACTGAATCAATGCTACGTAAACGTAGCTGATTGACCGAGTGTCCACGCTCAACAAAATGTTTTGCCACTGCTTTGTCCACCAATCCCCTTCTAATGTTGCTCTTATGGGAATTGATCCGCTCACGTGCCTCCATTGTGGTCTCACCTATATATATATATATGAGACCACAAGGGCACGTGATCATATTTCTTGTATTTCTGCATTTCTCAGCAGGCAAAATGCCTGGCTGGCCACATCAAATCCTTAAGTTGTGAACAAGCACTAAAAGTACCTTTCAGTAGGATCAGCCCTATATAACCAGACGTACTGATAAAAAAAAGGGTAAAAAGACTTTTATTCTTTATGCAGATAAAGGCTTCAGAGCACCAAATGCCTGGGCCGAGACCCTTGATGCTCCTCAGCTCATAAGCTTTCCAGTGCTGCCATTCCCCATCTGTTTTCCCAAGACAAGTATCATTTCAATCAGCAGGATCAACCCTGCCAGGCAGCTCACATAGAGAAAATTTGTGTTGTGTTGAAACCTATCCATTAAAAAATGTCTTACTTTTGATATTTCTCTTAGTCAAAAATGAGCATCATCTGTTTGCTATTTTGCGCTATGATTTTCCATTGGTGTCATGGGTGAAGTAGGTGCTGCCTACCAGTATTGACATGTCTGCCTTTCATCAGAGAACATCTTCCATGTCTAGTGCCTTGGAGGGACTTGCTTTGCATCATAGAGAGAACATTGTTCTGGATAATGTGGTTATAAATGACTCAGAACCTCGTGCGCTGATAGAGATGTTGTAGATGGAGAACTGTTAAGCTTTTGACTACAACAGTACCCACCTCCACAAAACGTAAGGGTCGGAGCTGGATAGAATCGTAGCGGTAAATGGATGCCTTTTAAGTAGAAGGCTTGCCGGTTTGTTAGCCCCATCCATAGCTGAGAGGAATATAAGATATACCTGCAAATATGAAATAGTACTCTGAATTCATCTACTTGGGAAACCTAGTGATCAAAGCCTAGTCTCAAGTGCTAGAAAGCACAGTCAAGGGCTCTGACTGCTGGATAAATGAGGGACCGGGAAAATCTGAAATCAACAGTCATTAAAGTACTTTAACATTCAGTTCACTATGATGTAGCAAATGTATTACAATTAGGTGTACAGAAGAGTTCAAGAAGTAATTAATCTACTGCAATTAATGTCTCTGGCAGCATAATTTTCATAAGAAAGTAAATATCAAACTTTTCCTTTTAGGCTAGTTTCACACTAGCGGCACGGACCTCCAGCAGGCTGTTCCGTCGGGTGAACAGCCTGTCGGATCTGTCCAGCCGCTAGTGAACGTGTGCCCCCGGTCTACCACTCCAGCCCCATTGACTATAATGGGGGCGGGGCGGAGTTCTGGCGGAGGCACAGCATAGTCAATGGGGCCAGAGCGGTAGTCCGGGGGCACACGTTCACTAGCGGCAGGACAGATCCGACAGGCTGTTCACCCGCCGGAGGTCTGTACCGCTAGTGTGAAACTAGCCTTAGAAATAACAGGCCGTAGTACACCGCTCACCTATAACAATAAAAATGCCTGTCTTTAAGGTATGGGGCTACACAAGACTTCTGAAGGTGTCCTGTGGTATCTGGCACCAAGTTATTAGTAGCCAAAGCTTTAAAGGTTTTAGGAATAATTTTGGTTTTTAAGGCTACTTTCACACTTGCGTTGGTGCAGATCCGTCTGTTTATTTGCACAGACGGATCCACACCTATAATGCGAACGTTTGTATCCGTTCAGAACGGATCCGTTTGCATTCGTTTTAAAGAAAAATGACAAAGTCCAAAACGGATCCGTTTTGAATTACATTGAAAGTCAATGGGGAACGGATCCGTTTTCAAATGCACCATATTGTGTCATTGAAAACGGATCCGTCCCTATTGACTTACATTGTAATTCAAAACGGATCCGTTAGGCTCCACCTCTTCAGACGGACACCAAAATAGAACAAGCTGCGTTTTGGTGTCCGCCTCCAAAACAGAATAGAAGCGGAACGGACCCGAACTGATGCATTCTGAACGGATCCTTATCCATTCAGAATGCATTGGGGCTGAACTGATCCGTTTTGGACCGCTTGTGAGAGCCCTGAAACGGATCTCACAAACGGAATCCAAAACGCTAGTGTGAAAGTACCCTTAGTTATAAGTCATCGCCATCTTCTCATGGCACACAGAAATTAAACACAAAATTCTCTCAGGTGAATGGCAGCCACGGGAAAGCTGGGTACTTTTTTATCAAAACTTCTTTATCAAAACCAATCATTTTGGTTTGTTTCCACCCTGTAGTAACACTTCTTGTTACTGTATCCAACCAGACCCATGATGCACCTCTCCTTTCTCTGCCACAGATCCAGCACCGATCCGAACAACGGCCAATAACTTTAGGGCTAGTTCACATGGAGGCAAAAAACCCTCAAGTTTCTGCCCCATTTTTTCAGCCTGAATGCCGTGAACCTGCTTGTGGTTTATCCCCATTAAATTAGCTAAACTGCCAGCAGAAAGCCACCGCCATTTTCAGTAGCATCTCTGCGTCCTTTCGTCAAGGCTATAAACTGAATGCGATCGCAAACAGAACTGAATGGACTTGCGAAATTACGCGGTTTTTCGTAAACGCATCCCGACCTAATCCGCTCACGCATGGTGACATTTATACCATTTATAAAAAAAAATAATACTTTGGAGGTCATTTATCAAGCTGAAATAGGCCTAAATTAGGCATATTTCAGGCGCAGATGGTTAGTTGTGGCACAATCTGCGACTTTGCCCGCTCACGCCAGGTCTAAAAAATGGGCGGAGAAGGGCATAGGCTGGCAGGCTCATTTACATTTTGGAAGCTGTCTTACATTTAGAAGCAGCGCTGGATACACCCTAGTTACGAAGAGTCCTCTTCTTAACTTCGGCGATCCACCGCCAGCGATGGGGCTTTATTAAGACCGGCGTCTAAAACACCCCTTTGTCCTTACACATACTGTTATTCTACAGCAAATTCCATATTATGCAGCCACCGATTGCGACTAAATCCAAACACTGCGACATTCGACTGCGACACAACAGTCGCACAAAAATCCAACTTGGAAGGATCTTTGCGCAACTATCGTTTCGCAGTCGCAGCATGTCATAGTGCAACACCAGTCACCATAAAAAAATGTTGCACAGCATTACTGCAACTTATTGACACACGACAAATGTAGAGGTTCCCTAACTGTTTGAATGTGATCGTAATCGGTGACTTTGCTGTAAAATAACAGCGTGCATAAAGACATAAAAAAGTGCAGTATTTGTTACCAGGGAAGATGGAAAGCGGAAAGTAAAGTGACCACCGATGCCTTCTTACTAGGGATGTGCACACAGCGAGACGACTTGAATAGTCATGGTACTCCTATATTTAAAGAGAGCACAAAGCCATTACAAAGCAATAAACTGTATCCAGACATTTCCAGGGCAAGTGCAGCTGACCTTTTGTTCACTAGCTACTGACCCCAGGGTGTATGGGAGAAGCTTGTAAGGGAGATGTCTGCTATTTGGCCTCATTCCTGGTATTTAAATTGCATTCCCTAATCAAATGAAAAGGCTGTCCTGTCTATCGGGTTACAGAATCCGCAGCAACATTTGGCCTTTTTATATAATGTTAGTCTTTTTGTTTGCATTCGAGTTGAGGCACCTGTATTCAGCGACACATAAAGCACTGATAGATGCCGGCCTAATACAATAACATTAGGGTTATTTTGTCCCCTTGTTAAACGTAGAAATCCAAGTTCTGCTTTTTTTTTTTTTAACTTAATTAAGCGATATAATTATCACAGACGTAACGCAGCCTTTGCTCCACCAAGCTGCGGAGAAAAAGACAATAGTAAGTCTGTTTGAATGAAAGCATTCCACGCGTCACAGATGTATTGAGGGTATTCCAAACAATGAGGTGAAAAGCTGCCTGCCACGGCGGACAAAGGCGAGCACGCAGACTCTCCACACCGTGCATACCGCTAGGGACACGGTATGGGCTCCCTGGGACACAGATGCCTCGTTAGATTGCAGCTAGTCATTGGAGATTAATTCTTAGCCATTTGGTACAATCATTTACCCCTTCCCAAGTGTTTTAACTAGTGTCGTTGTCAGTGGACTGTCGGTCTTTGTACTCGCACCGTCCGCCATGTCTTTATACAGTATTATGCACATATATTTCGGTTGCGTGTATTTTTTTCTTCTATTTCTGGTCAGGCCTTTTTAAATAGATTTTAGAACTATCTAGGCAAGGAATAACGTATTATTTCAGCTGCTGCTCCCTCCAGACGTGTTGAAGACATCACCCATAATCGGGTTTATTCATTAAAGCGTTTGTTGGGTTTAAAAAAAAAAATCTAAATGGTAAAAACCCGGTGATATAGAAGGATTAGTGTGGAGCGAACTTGTATTTTAAGTTCTGCGTCCAAAGTTCGGGTTTGGGTTATCGAAGATTCCCGTTATGGATTCTCCTACCACGGACCATAATGGAATTTGGAATCCATAACGGGATTCTTCGATAACCCGAACTTTGGACGCAGAACTTAAAAAACGATTTCGCTCAACACTAAGTAGGATTAATGAAACCTAATTAAGCCTTGGATATGCCTAGGTTGCAGTACTTGACATAAAAGCTAGAAGGCTGCAGAGGGGACGTCATCTAGACAAAGGAATTCCATTGCTTTGGTTTTCCCATGTCAGAGTATCTTAATTGTGTCCAGATGGTATGTTGTGAAGACATGTAGGTCTGTGTGGCAGGATGCTATTGGCTTATTTTCAGTTTTAGCGCTCATGCACACGACCGCACCAGGGTTCTTAATCCGTAAACTGCGGATACGCAAAACACGGATGCTGCCCGTGTGCGTTCCGCCCATAATAGAAATGCCTATTCTTGTCCGCACAGACAAGAATAGGACACATTCTATTTTTCTGCAGGGCCACAGAACGGAGCAATGGATGCAGACCGCACACGGAGTGCTGTCTGCATCTTTTGCGGCCCCGTTGAAGTGAACGGGTCCGCAACCGAGCTGCAAAAAATGCAGCCCGGATGTGGACCCAAGCAATGCTTGAGTGCATGAGCCCTAAGGTTGTAAAGGTAACATCCAAATTTTTGTTAATAAAAGGAGTCTTCTGCCGTTTTAGGGTCAAAAGCAGAAGACTCAAACATCATGGGGGTCATTTATTAAACAGAAATACGTCTAAATTAGGCAGATTGCTACTCTTCCCTGCTCATGCCAGGCTTAACAAAGTGGGTGGGAAGGGGACGGGCCAATAGGCCGGTCTCATTTACCATTTTCTACCTCTGTTTTAGGCATAGAAAATGGTCTAAATGTTAGACAGCAAGGAAGCTGTCTTACATTTAGAAGCGGCGGTGTATCTGGTGTAGCTGCCGGCTGCAGCTCAAACACCATGTTCAGTGTGACCAGTTCCCTTGAATAACTATCCATGTCTTACAGATAACCCTTTTAAGGGTTTTCACCAAGATCATGTCATACCACCAACTGAGCCACCATTGTTTGAAGAGGCAGTGGCGCTTTGTTGAGTGCCGCAGGCTCCTCTCCGCATACCTAGCACAGTGCCGTTCATCGTCTGGTGGCTGTGCTTGGTATTGCAACCCAGGTCCTTTCACTTGAATGGTACGGAGCTGCGTCTAGGGCATGTGATAGATGGAGCACTCACCAGAGTGGCCTCTGCAGATGATCGATGAGATTGCTGGGAGTTGGATCCCCAGTGATCAGATACGGTTACCCTATCCTGAGGATAGGTCATCGGTATATAAATCCTGGAAAACCTCCTTAAAACTAGAGCTAAAACAACCCACACAGCACGTGGCTATTCATGCAGGTTTGTCATTTTGAGATTGTTGCCTTCTTTTTTTTTTTTTTTTTTTATAACTCTAGGAAATAGTCCTTGAAAGGCACGTGGATCTGCCTGCAGCCCCAGCCTTCATATGCAAAGGAATGAACATTACATGTTTTTATTATTCACTGAATATGCAAGTCAATGAGATTTTTTTCATTCTTTTTTTTTTTTTTTTTGCTATTTCAGTGTCAAACCCCGAAATTTCCCTTATGGTCTTGGGTTTTTTATTTGCCGAAATGCATTTTAGCTTTTACAGTCTGTTGTGTCAATGTGGATACCTGAAGGCATCTAGCTAGCTTTTTAAGTGCTATATTAATAATTCAAGCAGCATGTGTTTCTTCTCTTGCAATGGTGTTTTACTAAATCCAGCACCCCTCTGGGTGCGAGCTGGCTATGGTCAGTTAGGACTGGTCTGCACACATAAGCAGATAAGGGGGAACAGATGGTGCAAATCTGGTGTCAGACCTGGCCATTTTCTCCCTGGAGGACCTAAGTGAGCTTATCAAAGTGGAGGCCGAGGCTGCATTCTGTCTCTTATGAAGAGCTGCTCAATCTGCCCTGCTGAGCTCTTCAGGATAGGAGGCGGTTGTGATTGGGCCGATCGATACTCAGGCTTCATATATGTTCCTCTTTTTTGTTTGCTCCCCCCCCCCCCCCTTTCTCTTCCTGGTCTCCCTCTCCTAATGTTGGATGCTGATTAGATGCGTGTCTGTCACTTTTCGGTAACAACTGGCGGAGCTGTATACTGGATATCTGTCTCATAGCGTGTAACAATGGTGCAGCATTTCTTTGGCATGCTTGTGCCTTCTACATCTCCTCTTTATTACTAATGCTACTCTATTATCCCTTGATGTATGCAGAAAAACAGATTCCCCATTCATCCTGGCAGTGTCGAGAACGGTTTGTGACCCCTGTCAAATGTCACTAATCGCCGCATGGCCCATCTCTTGTTTTCCTCCAGGAACGAAACAAATGAAAGCACTTATGAATAACTTGTTTTCATCTGATTCCTGTTATTTGTGGTTGTTTTATGGCCGTTTTGTTTCTTTAATAATTCAAAAAATACTGCTGCTAACATAACAGGACGGAAGATGAGTGTTTGTGTATTGCTATAAGCTAATTATCCCACTCGGAGAGCCTTTTATACAGGAGGAGGGATTGGGAAAAATACTGGGGATAAACATTCATATGAATTCTCACTCCAGGTAGTTGGCCCATGTAAATGTGCATCCGTGTGATCACCCAACGATCCAGTAAACACTTGTTTCGTGGGTGATTGCATCTTTCATGTGGCACCAAACATCCTCACCACTTAACGACCGCCCTCTACCAGTTGACGGCGGGTGGTGCAGGCTGCCAGTGTTTTACTAAGAGTCTGGGTTCTTAGCGCATCCTGCACTTCACAGCCAGGGTCGGAGGCATTTCTTTTCCCGGGTGTTAAAGGGGTTTTCTGAGACTTTAATACTGATGACCTATCCTCTGAAAGGTCATCAGTATCTGATCGGTGGGGGTCCAACACGCGAGACTTCCGCTGATCAGCTGTTTGAGCTTGCAGTAGCATCACGGCCTTCTCACAGCTTTCCCCAAGCCAGTGATGACATGTTCATCGGTCACATGAGCCTAGGCGCAGATCAGCCCCATTCAAGTGTACAGAACTGTGCTTGGTAAACACAGAAGGCTGGGGTTCCCAGGTGTCAGAACCCCACTGATCAGATACTGATGACCTATCCTGAGGATAGGTCATCAGTATAAAAGTCTTGGAAAACCCTTTTAACTCTTTGTGCATGCTGTGATCTGTACCACGGCATGATCAAAGGGGATTCCCCCTCCATTTGGATCACTGGGTTTTCCAGTGACTCGAACAGAGACCTGGGAAGTGATCCACAGTCAGCCTTGAGATCCTCTGAAGGATCCCAGGGCTGTCAGTACAGTAAGCCTGCTGTTAGTGCACTATAGTGTTCCCTTAACAGCAGCCTGTGACACAGTGTATAATGTATCTGAGACTGATGGAGGCCTGGGGTCTGAGGCTGAGGGGTCTGATGGGATGCTGATCTGAGGGAGATGGTGGTTGGGGGGGTTCTGATCTGAGGCTGATGGAGGTTGTGGCTCTGATTTGGGGTCTGGTTTGAGGTCTGATGATGAATGGTGATCTGATTTGGGGGTCTGCTCTAAGGTGTGATGGGAAATTTTTTTTTCTTATTTTCCTCCTCCAAATCTTAGGTGCTTCTTATAGTCCGAAAAATGCGGTAATCTGTTTTTTTTTTCCTATTTGTAAAAAAATTTTATTCCATTTCCCGGACATGATTATGAGGGGCTGTCATCTTGCCTTAGCTGTTGTTAATAGCATTTTCGGATATAATTTACAGCAGCCATCATGGGCCATAAATACAGTAGTGTAGAGGGGACCTCATTGACTTCTATGAGAGCCTTCTGGCCATGCACTGTGATCTGTGCAGAGGTCAGGAAGAAGCAGATAAGTTGTGATATCACCTATTGTGAATAGTGGATCCTGTGTTGTCTATGTATAGATCATATCTGTGATTGTAATCTTGCCTGTCATGATAATGAGATGACTGTTGAAAAGTCATCTGTACAGAGTCAGACAAGGAAGTGGCGCCTATTATTAGGCCTGGTGGTCAGTGCGAAAACAAATTGATACCTAAGTCACCAGTATTTAATGCCAGAGATTCCTTGAGCAAGGCATTGTAATTTAGAAAACTAGTCAGATGACTAGTGAAACATCTTCAAGAAAATAAAATACAAATCCAGTTGCTCCGACTTTATTGTTACTTACACAATCAAGTCACATTAGTACAACCACCAGCTAATATCCAAAGTAACCACTGTATGCATCATGGACAGCAGATAGACGGGCTGGGAGTGACTCAGTAAGGTCCTGGTAGGGGCAGAACCTTCAATGAATGATCCTGAGAATTTCGGTTAAGAAATGTGAAGAAAATGGCACTTATATGCTGCATAATAACTGTTATGTCCTTCTACATTCAGCATTCTGTTGATGGATTCTTAAAGCATACCTGAGTTTAAAAAAAAAAAATTGCATAATGGCTGTGCTTCATTGTAGAATCATAACTGTGAAGGAGCAGGGCTTTTTTTGGGCTTCCCTTAATGTCTTCCACAGCCTTATTATTTATGGTTTCCCCTGCCCAGCTAGATGCATTTCTCTCACAAGTAGGTGGGGTCTCCCTTCATTACTGTATGCAGTGACCTCACTTCCCTTACTTCCCACTATGTTTGTTTTTTTCTAGAGAGCTCAGAAAGTTGATAAGGAGGGAGAGATCTCACTTACAGACACACAGTAGCTGCTCTGCACTTCAGAATCTGTGTAGAAGCAGTTCTTCTATCAGGCTCAGGAGCTCAGCTAGCTCTGACACCTTCCCATTTCTTGTGAATCATCTTCTGTGTCTCTGTTACCATAGAGACATCTAGCCTAACTAACAGGCTGTAGACTGCAACTTGGGTGGAAGTGAGACCCCTAGTGGCTATGACTTTACAACTTTTTTCAGGTGGATGCAGGCAGATTTTTCAATTGAAGTGATTTAGAAATTTGCTATTTACACTATTCTCTATTAAATGAAAGTATGTGAAACTACGGTGACTCTTTAAAGGGTTGTGCAGAGCTAGTATATTGATAAACTATCCTCAGGATAAGTCATCAATATCCGATCGGCTGCGGCGCTCAAGGCCTTTAGTGTTTCACTGCACGCGGTCTAGATCGTAGTGTCGGTGCACTGTAATTACAACTACTCGTCCCATTCAAGTGAATGACTGCCACAGCCTCTTCAAACAGCTGAAAGGTGAGGGTGCCAGGGGTTGGACCTTCCTGATCCTGGGTCCAACTTTGCAAAACCCCTTTAATTTGTTTAAAGGAGATATATGTACCCTAAGGCCACGGCCATTATGGCGTATTTTCCGCTGGGGAATTTCTGCTGTGGATATTTCCATGTTATTGGTGTGGCTTGGAAGCTGCAAAGGGTGGAACACAAACTGACTTTTCATATAGTTAAACTCTGCACTGCAGCTCAATTTTACCCTGTGTATTTTTTCACAACATGGATGAGATTTCTTACATTTGCGCTGGTGTATCCACTACATGTGACCATATCCTAAAGATGTTACCTCTAGGAATTGACTTTGAAGAAGGATGCATTGTGAACATGTAATGATTTATCATCCATCTGTAAAGCGAATGCTGCCTAGGCTTGTCTTTGTACATGAATCTGCTTAAAATGCTTTTGTGTCTGAAATTCTTTGTATTTTTGTTTTTTTTAGGTGCCATTTTTCGGTCCGCTTTTTGACGGCGCTATTGTGACAGAAAAGCTGTTGCCAACTCTTGTGTGTGCAACCTGTATCAATGCCAGCAGAGCTGTCAAGTCCCTTATCCCTCTCTACCAGAGCTTGTATCCTTTTTATGTTAAGTTATGTCATAAAGAACAACTCCTTTGGACTTGGTAAGTGCTTTAATTTGACATTTTGACAGTGCACAGGTAGGTGTCACATGAAGATATTTGTTCACAAGAGTTAGAAGAAGACTGGAGTCATTCTGGAAGAGAAGTCAATGTGCTCTCTTCATCCTCAGTGGTGTTGCATTGTCAACAATACGCCCACAAGTGGACACGTTCCATTTTCCATCTTCAAGCGTCTTTCCGGTTCATGTGATGGGGAAATGACATGGGGTTTTGCAGCATTGCTATTAACAAGGATTCACTGAGAAAGACTGAGGGCGGAGTGCTGTCATTAAAGACTAACTAGAAGGACATACTTGATCTTGAATGGTGTCACTGGTTTAAAAAAGGCTTGGGATTAGCGTTTAAAAATCCATGACACTATTGGCTAGGTTTACTAAGACTTATTTTATTATTTCATACATCAGTGTAAAAAATATTAGATCACTTCACTGAATTACGCTTAGTTCATGCATGCGTCTTCCGATTCATGCAGCGATCTTCCGGGAGTTTAGTATTGATGACCTATACTCAGGATAGGTCAACAATATCTTCAGAAAGACAATATCTCCATGCAGCGATTTTTGTCCGACCTCTCCTCGGCATATTTGCCAGGTTGGGGCTGGATCTCCTCCAGTCCCCATTATAGTGAATTGTGCCGGACGAAATCTTGGATCTGACAGGCCGGATCTGTTTACTGCAAATGTGAAACGGGCCTTCATGAGACGGACAAAAAAAAAAAGGAAAACAGCAGGTGGCGATATACATTTATATTTTATTGAATAGCTCACTGACTTTACAAAATTTTTAATTACATGCAAATACAGAATAAATTCAGATCCAGGTGCTGGTTTGAAAAATTTATTTTTTATATTTTAAGGAGAGAAGAGGGAAGGCTGTGGATCGAACCTTAAGAAAGACAGATTTGCCAGTGAATGACATTCTGCAGCATGATGTGTAGTGTATCTACATGTCAACTGCAGAAGCCAAGCAAAGCAAAATTTATTCTTAAACCTCATATGAAAAATGTTTGTCTTTTATCACAAAATACACACATTTTAAAAAACATGATCCAAAGGTGTCCATCACCTTTAGAGAGAGTATTTAGTCAAATTTTGTAGACCATAAAATTACATTGAAACTTAACAATTTATTACGACATATCTCTGCACGCTCCACTCTATAATAATCACTCTCCTAACCTGCTAAAAAATCTCTCCGCAAGAATCTTGGAAATTGGGATGAGTATTAGAAGGAAAGGGTCTTGACCTGTATATACAATTTTAAAGTGCTCAGTGTGATTATACCAGATGAAAGTCCTGCCGAGGTTCCTCCACAGAACGTACAAAGAGACTACAATGGAGTGATGGATAATTGTGTCTACTAGAGTTTAGGGAATGGGTGTTTCTGAAACAAATCTATCTTCACAAGGACAGTGGAAGCTTGGCAGCCGTTTTCAAGTAAAGACAGCTGAAGTCACTTGTTGGAACGTCTGCAGATTCTGGATACAGCTGCACTTGTCAGAAGCTTTGAGGGAAGTGTAATCAGCCGCAGAGATTAATTTGCATCTCAATTAGAAGCGAGTCAGGAGGAAGCACTGAAGTCTGTTGCTAGAAGGTAGCAGAAGAAATCTCATCATGCACAAAAGGCCCCAACATTCAATACTCCAGCTGAGTGGAGGACAATGTACCAGATTTGGTTTCCATGGGGACCAGAAACCTGCTGAGCCATTGAAAAGTCTCAGGGGTTTGCACTGTAATCATTTGATCATGATGACAAATTCCACCAAATACATTTTTTTTGTTCTATTTTTTTAAGTAAATGCCAACAAAGTTAAGTTTCTGCAGTGTTTTTTTAATAGTAATTTTTTTATCTTTTTCTTCCATTATTCATGGATTTTGACTTTGTAAAGTCAGAATAGATTTCTGCTTTAGTTCTAACCTCAAGCAAACACACTGGAAATGGAATGTCCTTTGTAGCGTGCATGACATTTCATTGCGTCTGCCCTCACGTCTGATCACTGCTTCATGCAGTTTCTCACTTCTGTGCCCATCCTGATGAGCAGGGACGGAGGTTCTCCAGTTCTAGCAATCTATGGAGATCTCAGCAGTTGATCTCTCACCAATCTTGTGTTCTCACCTATCCTGTGGATAGGTGATAAGTATTGATGGCTGACATACCCCTTTAATAGTTTGTTGGTGAGAATCCAGTTCCTTAGTTAGAAAACTATCTGAAAGATTTGACTGACAGGTGTAGAGCGACACTTATGTGTCTAAGGTACACGATGTTGCTCGTTGTCTTCTAGTCCTGCAACATCATCCGTCAGCTTGGCTTTGACCGTTGTCCTCAATAGATTTGGGAGACACCACGCATAAACTTTGCATTCCAACATTTGATAAATGTCATTTGGCACATTTCATGTGATATCTGAAGTTCTGCAATGACAAATGTTATATAGGATTAATACATTTTTGTGCCCTATATTAACAGACTTAACATAGGGTTGAAATGTATTTAATGAAGTTCAGTTGAGCAGACTTTATACACAGATAATATTATGCATAATAAATGCATTGTATTTTATTTAGGTATCAAAAAACTCCACTTAGTGTTCTTTAATTTCCCCAATTACTCCATCTGCCGCCCTTATATCTTCGACTCTGTGCTTTTTTATTGTTCTTTATACAGTGCATTTGGAACGTCTTCATACCCTTTCACTTTTTTCACTTTTTATGTTGCGGCCTTGTGCTAAAACAAAACAAAAATTTAAGATTATTTCCCATTATTCTACACCCAGTACCCCACAATGAAGTGAAAACAGAATGTTAGTAATTTTTCTTAATTTAATGAAAAGAAAATGCTAAAATCTTGCATTGACACAAGTATTCAGACCCTTTACTCAGTACTTTAGCAGCAATTACAGCTTCCAGTCTTCTTGGGTAGGATGCCACCAGGTTTGCACCCTTGGATTTGGGGATTTATTTTTTGCCATTCTTCCCTGCACATCCTCTAAAGCTCTGTCAGGTTGAATGGAAACCGTTGATTGACAGCCATTTTCAGGTCTCTCCAGAGATGTTGGATTTACAGAGTTGACCCTAAGCCACTCCTGTGTTGCATTGGCTGTGTACTTAGGGTCATTGTCTTGTTGTAAGGTAAACCTTTGGCCCAGTCTGAGGACAAGAGCACTCTGCATCAGGTTTTCATTAAAAATGTCACTGTACTTTTCTCCATTCAACGTTCCCTCAATCCTGCCCAGTCTTCCTGCTCTAGTCATTGAAAAACACCCCCCCACAACTTGTTACTGCCACCACTGTCTCTGTAAGTATGGTATTGGGTACATTATGAGCAGTGCCTGGTTTCCTAAATTAAATCATGATTTCATCAGACCAGAGAATCTTGTTTCTCACAGTCTGAGAGTTTTTTGCTGAGGAGAGGCTGCATTCCGGCTATTCAGCTATAAAGCCCAGATTGGTGGAGTGCTGCAGTGATGGCTAACCTCTCGAAGTTTCTCCACACTGGATCTTTGGAGCTCAGCCAGAATGACCTTTGGGTTCTTGGTTACCTCTCTTACCTCTCTCCCCCCCAAATGACTTAGTTTGGTGGGACGGCCAGCCTTAGGAGGAGTCTTGGTTTTTCCAAACTTCTTCCATTTAAAAATTATGGAGGCCACTATGCTTTTGGGACCTTTCAATACAGCAGAATGTTTTTTGTACTCTTCTTCACATATTTGCCTCTACACAAGCCTGCCTGAGCTCTACAGGCTTTGTTTTTGCTGAGATATGCATTGTCAGCTTAAACCTTATATAGATAGGGACAAAAAAGGGGGTCAGTCAGCACGTCCCTGAAAGCGGGTGCACGTAGCGAAATATACATACAAACACAGAAAAAATGCAACAGCACTCTGCAACCAGCACTCTGCCCTGCATATATGCTGGAAAAGTGAGGCGTCATTGTACATTTTGATCAAAAGGTAATAAGCCACTCGCCATGCCAAGGCCGCCTCAATGAGTGGTCCTAACACTTAATCCTACCTGTTATGGGCCATGACAGCCACATAAAATCTTATATGGATAGGGGTGTGCCTTTCCACTTCATGTCCAATCAACTGAATTTACCATAGGTGGACTCCAGTTGGGTGTAGAAACATCTCAGATGACCAATGGAAATGGGAGGCTCCCAAAGGTAAGTTGTAATTGTCATAGCAAAGGTCCTGAATACTAATTTTTGCAATAATTTCCAAAATTCTGTTTGTTATTATGGATTAGGTGAACATTCATGAGGGAAACCTGTAAAATAACAAATTGTTCAAAAAGTAAAAGGATCTGAAGACTTTCCGAATACACTGTATATGGTATGACGATACCATGCAACTTTTGAAATTAGACTTTTTCATGTGCCTTGCCTTTTTGTTTCCATATCAAGGACACATACCTTAAGCAAGGTTATTACTAGTGAGCACCAAAATATGTACAAACCTTTCGCTTTGAATCAAATGTGTGGCCCTATGAACCATAGGATCACTAAAGTCTTAACACTGTGCTCTAAATGAGAAACATGGGTACATTGCAGACAAGTGTTATATTCTTCGTAAAATTAATCAACGCGTTTCCCCCCCCTCCACTCACACTGGATAATGATACTTGCTAAGGTGACCTTTTGCTTTTCAGATTTGTGTTCCCAGACCCTTCATTGCTCTTTCCCTGTCGCTGCATGCCATGCCCTGAACCTGAACTTGGTTAAATAGCTATAAGAGGTCGTACCTCCCACCAAAGTTCAACATGAAATATTGGCCATTGTCCAGCGTCAGTGTCATGTCCTGCTCAGCAGACAGGCACACTCGGTAGAATAGTATAACTTATATACTGTCTCCCGTAAAGCAGTCCTATAGGTTTCAAAGAATAGGCAAGAGGCACTAAGGGTCACGCACAGTTTTAATCATTGCATTGTCGAAAGACTTTCCAAAGTGCAGGCATTCAGAGTGCAGAAAAAAATTGAATCTCCCTCAATAGTTTCTATAATTCTAAATGCTGGGACAGATTTAATAACCCTAACTAGACCATGTAAATTTAGTCTAAAGATGTGTATGTGTATCACAGTGCCTCATTCTGGGTGATCATTTTGGTGCATCTTTAGGCACTTTAGTCAAACTTTATACCACCTGTAAGTTGTATAGACTTACATAGTTTAAGTGGTATAAAACATGCATTCTAAGTTTTGTTTTTGAGTAAATTAAGCCAGTACTCCAGTGCATTTAGCTTAAAAGGTCCCCTGTTATTTATATCTTATTATGTAAGATTTTTAAATTTTCAAGATCATTTTCCAGATTTTTTTTTTCAGCATATGGATGGTTTTATTTTCATCAGTACTTTTATTATTGAATTTTAAGGAAGTAGAAACATAAGTGATTCAAGTGATGCTACAGAATTCAGATCACACTTAAAGTTCTTATGCTGAGTCATCCGCTAACATCAGGAACTGCATCAGATTACAAAGGTGTATGAAGAGATTAGATCATTTTAATCATATTTTTATCCTGTATCGATCTCCATTGAGATTTGCTGCAACCCTCGGAGATGGATTTTTTATTTGAAAAGGATTAGGCGGCATCAGCTCCTTAAGTAATAATCGCATTTTATATGAAGTCTGTTCATTCATTTTCTTTCGTCCTCCATAGTGACTTAAATGTGTCTATCCAGTACCTGTATGGGGATTCATTTGGAGACGATTATAGAAGTCTTGAGGAGAGCTTGACATTGCTGCAGCAATTTATTCGCTGTGGCACCTGACAGCTCTCTTCTGTGAGCTGATCATCCTTGAGTGACAGGTTTGTCTGCGGTCGGTCTTTGTTACCTTGCGCAGACGGAAGCACAAGATTTAACTTGCCATCTTGAGCTGTTCCTGTCAGTTATTGTAACCAGTTATCTAAAGACTGACTGGAGTTTTGAGGCATATGCACTTGCCCAAGCAACACCAATCTTGGCTGTGCCCTGATGAACACTGCGGTAGTTATAATAGGTGGGATAAAAAAGCCCTGACCTTCATTTTGAAGTGCAGTTTCCCTGCTGCTGTAGATCGATATTTTAGCTGTCTGTCTCCACTGCTTACCTTCCGTTCTCACAGTGAGAACCTTCTCCAGGCATCAATCGATGGCTCTAATCTGTCCTAGCCTGTTACAACTCAAGCAAGGCAAAGCTTTTAGGTAGCATTACATGAGATTGTGGAAAAAGAGTACTCTTACCTGAAGAACTTTGACAAAAAATGACATATTCCATATTCTTGCATAACTACGATTTCTCCATCTATTTTCCATCCTTACTTAACCCTCAGAAATACTGACGTCCAACGCTTTTTCTTCTTTTTTTTTTAAAGTAATGCCAAGTTCTTCTATGTCTTTCTGAAGGCAATCTCCTTATTCTTTCATTGCTGCCTATTTTATTACCCCTAAATTTTCATCTCACCACAGGCAACCCCTTCAATATGGGAACCTAAGACACTAATTCAACACTCTCAGCAAACAGCTGAATTTGCTACGGAAGGCCATGGTCAGCTAAACACATAAGGGAAGGGGTAGGCTTAATGAGATAATCCCTATAACCCGTCTTTTGGCTTTTATTAGTTACTGATAGCTTTTTACATTAATTAGGTTTATATTCAGTGGAAAGAAACATATTTTTTTTGGGGGGGGGCTCTCCCTCCAACAGCAGATGTTGAAGGAAACAGGGAATCAAGAATGTTGGATTTCAGTATGTCTGACTCTTTGTTCCTGTGGTAGTTAAGCCATTGCCAAAAGTTATTCCCCTTTCTCCATTGACATAACAAGCAAGCGCAGAGAAGCCAAGCATGCGTTGGTGTTAGGAGAAATTGCTTTCAGCAAATGTGTATTTCCAACTTATGGACACAGAGACTTGCATAGACACAAATCTATGGCTAGTTTTACATTTTCGGCCATGGACGGATTAGCCATAGATCTTACAGGGAAGTTTCCCGGTGGGCTGATGCCCAAAGGGCCACCCAAGCCCTCTTCTCTGCTGCTGGCCAGGTTAATAATGAGCTCTTAGTGGTAATTAACTCTGTGAGAATTAGAAACTCTTGTACCCCACCAGTGACCACACATGCCCTTTTGAATTCCACTGCTGTGGCCTGTATCTCATCTCTTAAGCCCCCTGCTCAATATCCTAATCAGAGACAACTGGAGGACAGAAAATGGCAGCTATTGATGGCCACAACAGATGGACAGCTTTTGGGGAAATACTGTTTATTGTACTGCACTGTGGAATTTGGGTCTGCTGGGACTGTATTTTGCACTAGCATGTTGCCCCGCCTTCTGTCAATTTGCACCCCCTACAACATGGGGCCACGTTAAGTTTCTTTTTTTTTTTTCCCAGGGCCACTTTAAGTTCTCAGTCCGCCCCTGTTTGCGGCACAGCTCTCTGGCAGGCTGTTCCTGCAGAGAACAGCCTGCCGGAGTTCTACGGGTCCTGCATTGCCGGATGCTGTTACAGAAATGCCTGCCGGCCCTATTGACTATAATGGGTCCTGGCGGAGATCCGGCGGCTACCTAGCAAATATGCCAGGATACAGACAGAAAAAATGCTGCACGAAATAGTTTTTGTCTGTCCGATTCCCGGCATTCTATGGAGAGCTGTGCCGCAAACATGAAAATATCCTAAAGCACCCTGTTAGCTTACATGTATTTGTATTATAGAAATATTCATATTGAAGGAATTTTCTGGGAAACCACATTCTTAGCCTCTCCTTATTACAGTGAAAGGGCGCACCCCATAGTTTGGCTGATTGGTGGGGGTCGCAAAGGTCAGACCTCTCTAACCAATCATTTATTGATGACTTGTTCTACAGATAGGCCAACAGTGTGTTTCTTATAAAATAAACCTTGAAGAAGTAGTAAGGAGATTCTTTCTAGAAAATGTATTTTTCATGTTCTATTTTCTTGTACTGTTTATTCCTTATCCTTGCTCTAAAGTCGTGCCATAGGAGGGGAACAACTCTACTGTAATTAGCATAGCGTACAAGACTTTTTCTTATTATAGAATTTTTTAAATTTTCTTTTACTTTCTAACTTAGAGGGAAATGGGATGCTGTGGGATGCTGAATCTTGCTGTTGCATAATACTATGTTGCACTGCATGATGCTTTCCTGCATTATGTCTCTAATCTCCGATTATTTATATGCGGTGTTTGCAGGCCACCTTTGCACTTAAGGGGTTAATTGAGCAGTCTGCATCTCAAACACTTCATCAGCTTCATTTTCCTTCCACTTAAATATGCGGGATTAACGCAGTAACCAGCCACCACTCAGTGGGCCATAATACACGTATCACTGAGCTTTCGAGGAGCCATTGCATTTAGGAATATTAAACAGGATTGTTCATTAGCATTTGCTTTAGATGTCATCTTGCGTTGTTCACGCCGTCGTAACTCGGTAGACATGTCAACAAATATTGCAGCATTTTAGGATATGTATATATATATATATATATATTTTTTTATTTTTTTTCTGCCACTATCATTTCTGTTGATCTGATACGGGGAGTTAGTTATAGCAGTTGCACAATTGTGTTTTTTAAAGTTTCCATTCATAGAAGGGACAAGAAGGACTCAAGGGTCAAGTCCAAGTAGGTCTTTGTCTTGCTTGTTTACGCTGTCTCCAATTTTTGAATATTTTTATGCAAAAATATTTAGTATCGTATGCATCTGCCTTGTTGTTGGCAAAATTAGAACTCAATTACGATAATTTTCTTTTTCTTTTAGGGCTTGTGTTGTCAGTTCACTGGGTCTCATTAACATTCTAGCTCTGTATTGCCATTGCTTCTTGCTAGCTTACCAGCTGTTCCTGCTGCTAGCTACAATGTCTGATGTGTTCAGATCACTGGGTTCCTCCACTCACCACTGAGAGGAGACAGCCTTTCCATTGGGGATACCCACGTGTCTGCCCTGTCTGCAACGGCACCAAATAAAGTAATAGAGCCTCGCATGGCATATGGTGTCTGGATTCATACAAGATGCAAAACTATTCCAGCTCTAATGCACAATGACTCATAGCATTGCTAATTTTTGCCAAACAAAAGCCACCTTCCACACCCATGCTTTTAAACCTCGGGCTATGAAGTCTTACAAAGCTTGCGGTTATTAAAAAGAAAATAATCCTGAAAGTGTATAAACTGCACATAGTAATTCAACGGGTTTAACAGGTTGGAAATTTCAGATGATAAATATTATAATTTTTATACAGAAGTATGTCGGTAAAAATATTCAATTTAAAAAAACATTATGTTGCATAATTAGAAAGCTAGTCATTTTAAAAATTACAGTTTGAATTATTAATTTTTTTTTCTGTGTATGTTTTCTATTTACTTTTTCAGTGTTTCCTATATTATTATTATTTTTTCCATTAAAGGGATTGCTCAGCCATTAGAACAGAAATGTCACTGACTAAGGCAACTTTCACATCTGCGGTGAAAATATCTGGCAGGCTGTTACAGCCTACCGAAGTTCACCGGATCCGACATTGGATCTACAATTCACTGCCAGATCTCTATTGACTATAATGGGATTCCGCCTCTATCCAGCATAAATGCTTTTAAGCCGGAACAGCCCGCCAGATCAGAGATGTGAGAGTAGCCTTAGTTGGGTCGCCTCTGAAGTCAGTGATTGGCCGAGCAGTCTCATTTCCTGTGTCGCGAGGGACCATAAAGTAGATACTGGTTGGGGATTATGAGGCTTATTTTTTCTTTATTTTTAATTTAAAAATAAAATAACCATTTTGACAGTCATGTTTGCTAATTAGTCAATTTAAATCCAACAAGGCTACATGGACACCTCGTAGAGGGAAGCTGGAATTTTCTAAGGTTTAAGCACAGTTCACCGATAGAATCTGCCCTTGGTTTAGTGAATGCACGCTTAAGGCATGGCTGCATAGTGACTTTTACAGTAATTCTGCTCATAGCATTTCACTATAAGGCCTTGTGCACACAGTTGAGTTTTATATAGGCAAAAACTATGGCAATTTACGGTAAACCATGTTTTTGCTGCTAGGCCGAAACTAGCGCAGCCTGCTATATGTATAGGCACGGTAACCCTGAATTAGTGATGGGTTCCACAGTTGATCCTTTTATTGAACATAATTCTTTATTTTTTATGCATTTATTATTATAATGTTCAGTGAAGGATGAGTAGGAAATTATGTAGCTAACTAGAAAAAGTTTGTTGTAAATATGTATAAGTATAGGTTATGGCCGCAGTAAAATGTGAGCCTTGTCTTACTCCACATTGTCCTCTCCCTTAAATGCGAATGTGCAATATGGCTCGGTTGCCTTCAGCATTTTTACGTTTCAGGTTTATTGCCTAAAAATCTACTTAACCATTTACATTTAAAACCAATCTGTCCATTCAGTGCGCAGTGGCTGTGTTTACGTTTTTTGGATTATCATGCTAATTGACATGTGTTGCCCACTCAGGTCTCACATCTTCAAAGTGATTTCTGGCACTATTTGTAGGTGCTAAAGTGTGTTGTGGTCATTAGCCTAATGTACACCGCTCAGCGGGAGGCTGGAATTTTCTAAGGTTTAAGCACAGTTCACTAATAGAATCTGCCCTTGGCTTAGTGAATGCATGCTTAGGACATGGCTGACTTTAGCAGAAGCAATTCTGCACATCGCGTTTCACTATAAGTCCAGTAATTAAAAAGTCTCTGATACGTTGCCTGTAAATGTTGCGCTGCAGGTCTCAAAGTGAAGTGGGTAAAGTTCACACTAGTCATTATATACGTTATGTAGGACCACGCTGCTTCTCAATTTTCAGGTAAGATTCCTCCTATGTTTAGGTCATAGGTGTATTGTAGACCCAGGAAAAAGAACATCAATCTTCACACGAGTCACTGTCCCTCTGGGTAAGTCGCTTTGGGAAGTTTCAGAAGGTCGCATGGATAGTGAAGCACCATCGACAGAATCACATATAAAAAGTTTTATTTATACTCACAAACGTGGTAAGGTTAAAAGCATGTCATCAGTAAAATCACTCTCGTATTCCTACCCTAGGGTAGGAATCGGTAAAATCACCCTCGTATTCTGTAGGAATCGGTAAAATCACCCTCGTATTCCTACCCTAGGGTAGGAATCGGTAAAATCACCCTCGTATTCCTACCCTAGGGTAGGAATCAGTAAAATCACCCTGTATTCCTACTCTAGGGTAGGAATCAGTAAAATCACCCTCGTATTCCTACCCTAGGGTAGGAATCGGTAAAATCACCCTCGTATTCCTACCCTAGGGTAGGAATCGGTAAAATCACCCTCGTATTCCTACCCTAGGGTAGGAATCAGTAAAATCACCCTCGTATTCCTACCCTAGGGTGGGAATCGGTAAAATCACTCGTATTCCTACCCTAGGGGTAGGAATCAGTAAAATCACCCTTGTATTCCTACTCTAGGTAGGAATCAGTAAAATCACCTTTCGTATTCCTACTCTAGGGTAGAATCGGTAAAATCACCCTCGTATTCCTACCCTAGGGTAGGAATCGGTAAAATCACCCTCGTATTCCTACCCTAGGGTAGGAATCAGTAAAATCACCCTCGTATTCCTACTCTAGGGTAGGAATCAGTAAGATCACCCTCGTATTCCTACCCTGATTACTGATGATATGCTTTTAACCTTACCACGTTTGTGAGTATAAATAAAACCCTTTATATGTGATTCTGTCGATGGTGCTTCCCTATCTATGCAACCTTCTGATACTTCACTGGGCGTTTCACTATAAGCCCTTGTTCACATAGTTGAGTTTTTTGCCTGCATGTTTTTGCGGCAAAATGAGATTGGATAAAAAAAAAACTAAATCTTTATACAAACCAATGAAAAAAAGTCCCCAGTACTGTGCCTGTTTTCCTCAGCGTCGCAGGTCCAAAGTGTGACGTGGGCTATGTTCACACAGAAAGTCAATGCGTTAGTTTAGATGGCCACGCTGCTGCACACCTTTCGATGGGAATTTCAAATGCAGTAAGGGGTCCACCCTTAGAGCTCGATACAGAGAACTGGCTCACTCCCACTATGGACTTTGTATACAACCTTCCTATTCATAAGAAAGAGACACTTTCATAGTGAAGTATTGCCAGATCCAATACAGTTAAGAAACAATTTATTGCACTCACAAAGATAAAATTTCAGTAAAAGCACATCAGTATATCTCACTGTTTTCCACAGATTCACCGGTTAAAATCACCTCTTATCCAATCCAGTACTGAGCCACGCCCCCTGCACTGATCACATGACGGTGACGTCACCCCAGGTCCTTAGGGTTGTCCAAGGTTCGGGTTCAATGAAGCAGCCCCTTATGGATTCCAAATGCCATTATGGAATCCATTAGGGGATGCTATGATAACCCAAACTTTGGACGCCGAACTAAAAATAGAAGTTCACTCATCTCTAGTGCAAACCCATTCATTTTCAATGGGGCCGCAAAAGATGTGGATAGCACATCATGTGCTGTGTGCATCCATACATCCTTTCCACGGCCCTGCAAAAAAGATAAAACATGTCCTATTCTTGTCCGCAATCATTTCTATCATAGGGCTGACCATTCCGTGTTTTGCGGATCCACAATTTCCGGACGACAAAACAGATATGGTCGTCTGAATGAGCCCTTAGCCACATTTGTCTAAAAAAGAAATCCAAAGAAATGCTAAAACTTTTCTTACGCAAAGTTAGGTCTCCAAAAGCTGAGCTCCAACACCATGAGTGGTCCGACAGAAAGATAAAATCTTTAAAAGTCTGTTCCCTTATTAGTATGATACAAGTCCTTTAACCGTTGTAACCAAAAGAGGAAATCTACCGTAATTCACTGAAAACCAATTCCAAAAGGTATAATTTTATTCCAAAATTTTATTCCCAAAGGTGAAATTTTATTCTGATCAAAATGGCTCAAAAGACACCATTGTGAAAGGGCTATTTGAAATATTATAGTGCAAGATACTGAAGCAGGTTTTCTTTAAGTAGTCAGTTGGGTTAATTATTTTTTTTATGCAGGATACGGTGTTAAAGTGTCAAATATGACTTTCAGTCACTGAGCTTTTCTTTAGTTATTTTGTTTTTTATTCCTTTACTGAATACTGTATAACGAATTGTTACAAATGTCCCCTTGTCCTTTCCTGAAATGTGTTAAAGAAACAAAGTGACAGTTTTGCAACACATGGTTTTTCTTTTTTATTGTTAGGTAAAGCTTTTTTTTTTTTTTATAAGCAGTTATACGGATTTTAAGAGCAGTCTTCCTAAATTCGTCATTCAAGTCAACAAAGACAGACTGACAAAGAGATAGGGTTAAGAGCCTTTTAGTTCTCTATGCGCAAGGGTTTAATTAATACTGTGCAGAAAAAACATCATATTTTTTTGGCTTGAAACAGTCTTATTAACTTAATTTTCCAGATAGCTCGGGAGGAAAAAAACTACTAAGTGCCTTGGATTCTCTACCTTTTTTATTTCGGTATAGATGAAAAAAAGCCCTCGGTTTCTCCTTTTCAATAAGGTATTTTGCTAGTGACAAAAAAGATTTCTGTTCTGCTAATTTGTGCAGCCACTTGTGCTCAGACTGCGGACTCTGCCTATTGATTGCTTTGTCTAGTACTGTGTTTCACAGATAAGATATAGTAGAGGTGGATATGTATGTGAATATTAGAATATGTGCAAATAAATAGTTGAACAGGTACCTTGACTTACCTGCCAGTATTACTTAGCTGGATGACAATAGCGTTAGAATCGGGCAGGTCTTTATTAGTCAGTTGCCTTAAAGCTATACTTCCGTCAGCCTTTTATTTTTGTGTATACAATTTTTATCTGTTTTTAATTTCAGCGGTACTATGCTATAGGAAATTAAATACTAAATAGTGTCCATCTGTAGCATTTAGCACAGCGAGATAAAACTCCTATATAGATATACTGCCCCTTTTATTTAACTGCTGATGTGAGGGAAAGATATCTGCTAGCATAATAGTAGATGTAGAATTAAGGATGGCAGTATGATGGCTCTATTGTTCTCTTGCTGTCCCTAGAGAAAGATAACCATTGAAGAGCATTGCAGTTATCAATGTAATGTGTGAGGCTCTAATAGAGTCACTACAGGGAGGCCATCTCCGGTCAGAGTGATGGTATGACTGAGAGGATAAAGAGAGACTGCTTGCTGTCCAAACAGAGGAGGTAGTTAAGGAACCAGGACAGGAAATAAAATACATGGAGTTACTTTAAAAAACTATATCCACCCATTAAAAAACACTTAGAATATTCCTATATACCATTTAAGCGATTTTCACCCTATACTCAGCACCCTCTGCAAAAGTCAAGATTACCGGTACTCTGTCTCCCCCAGCCCCCCCCTTCCGTGCAAGACCCATTGATTCATGAAGTAGCAGTAGGTTCACATGTCCATTTAACTGCTGCTGTTGCCGATGACCTCCTTATTATGACCTCTAACCCACTAACATCCTTTCCAAGGCTTTTGTCCAACTTCAATTATTTTTGAACCTTATCCAACTTTAAAATAAACTACAGTAAATCAGTGGCGTTAAACATATCATGGCCAACCCCAACTGTTACCTCACTGAAACAGATGAACCCTTTTACTTGAGCGTCAAGAAGTGTGCAATATTTGGGGGTTTATATATCGGCTAACCTAAATGAGCTATTTGCTCTCAACTATGCTCCCCTCCTACAGTCCATACGTTTACAACTCAAATCCCTGAAAATCCCATTCATCTCCTGGATAGGTCAGAAAAATTTCCTCAAGACTTATACAGTCCCCAAGTTCCTTTATTTGTTGCAGGCCCTCCCTATTTGGCTTCCCCACACTTTGCAAATAGTTTTTATTTGGTTTTCAAACATCTTATAGCAGACATTGCACTTAAATGTATACAAACATCGTAAATCACTTAAGTAATTATTTTCCGACATTCGCAAGATATTCTCTTTCTTCCTCTGAGGTGGGAAATATTCTACAATAGCTTACTCCCTCCTGGCGAGAAAAAAGAAGTTCGGCGACTTAGGACTCCCAAATATTCATCTATATTATAAGGCAGTAAAATTGACCAGGAGCATTTGGGGTTTGGCCTCTCCTAGCTGGCTTTCCCTTGCAAGAAATATCACAACCTGATGAAAAGCTGGACTGGGACAAAACACTAGATCTCCCCAAAGTTCAGAAAGCACCGTTCCTACATCTACTAGACTTTCGTAGGGACATTAGACATGTCTCTCTACCATTCGCCCTGAATAGAACTCTATCATGGACAGAGAAGCTGCTAGATGTAATCCAGCTCCCAAGAAAGCTGCTATCCCTAACATACAGGCAGTGGCGTTGCTAGGGCTGGTGTCACCCGGTGCAGTAGAAAATGGTGTAATTGCGCCGCCTTGTGCCGGCAGCCTATCAGAAGAACAGGGAAGGGTGACGCCTCTTCCTTGCCCTGCTACAGTGTTCATCTGGGCCCCATAGCAAATTTTATTTTGGGCCGCCCCCCCTCCTATCGTACCTCTCACCCCTTCCAGAGCTTCCACCCAAACACCCCTCCAGGACCTCCCATCCCCACACCCCTCCCTAGAAAAAAAATATTTTGAACAAAAAGGTGTGGCTTTTGGTTGGTTTTGAACTAATGGTGTTATGCGGGATCTGTGAATGGCACAGTTATGGTGGATCTGTGGATGGCACAGTTATTGGGGATCTGTGGATGGCACAGTTATTGGGGATCTGTGGATGGCACGGTTATGGGGGATCTGTGGATGGCACAGTTATGGGGGATCTGTGGATGGCACAGTTATGGGGGATCTGTGGATGGCACAGTTATGAGGGATCTGTGGATGGCACAGTTATGAGGGATCTGTGGATGGCACAGTTATGGGGGATCTGTGGATGGCACAGTTATGGGGGATCTGTGGATGGCACAGTTATGGGGGATCTGTGGATGGCACAGTTATGGGGGATCTGTGGATGGCACAGTTATGGGGGATCTGTGGATGGCACAGTTATGGGGGATCTGTGGATGGCACAGTTATGGGGGATCTGTGGATGGCACAGTTATGGGGGATCTGTGGATGGCACAGTTATGGGGGATCTGTGGATGGCACAGTTATGGGGGATCTGTGGATGGCACAGTTATGGGGGATCTGTGGATGGCACTGTAGTGGGGGCATCTGTGGATGGCACTGTAGTGGGGGCATCTGTGGATGGCACTGTAGTGGGGGCATCTGTGGATGACACTGTTCTGGAGATCTGTTGATGACACTGTTCTGGAGATCTGTTGATGACACTGTTCTGGAGATCTGTTGATGACACTGTTCTGGAGATCTGTTGATGACACTGTTCTGAAGATCTGTTGACACTGTTCTGGAGATCTGTTGATGACACTGTTCTGGAGATCTGTTGATGACACTGTTCTGGAGTTCTGTTGATGACACTGTTCTGGAGATCTGTTGATGACACTGTTCTGGAGATCTGTTGATGACACTGTTCTGGAGATCTGTTGATGACACTGTTCTGGAGATCTGTTGATGACACTGTTCTGGAGATCTGTTGATGACACTGTTCTGGAGATCTGTTGATGACACTGTTCTGGAGATCTGTTGATGACACTGTTCTGGAGATCTGTTGATGACACTGTTCTGGAGATCTGTTGATGACACTGTTCTGGGAGATCTGTTGATGACACTGTTCTGGAGATCTGTTGATGACACTGTTCTGGAGATCTGTTGATGACACTGTTCTGGAGATCTGTTGATGACACTGTTCTGGAGATCTGTTGATGACACTGCTATGGGGGGATCTATGGATGACACATGAATAGCATTTTCTACTATGTGTCATCCATAGACCTCCATAACAGTGTCATCCACAGATCTCCAGAACAGTGTCATTCACTAAATGACCCCCCCCCCAATAGCGCGGTCGGCGGGTATAATCAGCGGGCAGTCTCATTCAGGTGGCTATCCAAATGGATGGTACTGTGCTCAGTATGCTGTGCGGAGGCCGAGCGCTGCGGCCTCCTCAAACAGCTGATTGGCGAAGGTGACTGGTGTTGGACCCCCGCCTATCTGGTATTGATGACCTATCCTGAGGACCTGGAAGACCCCTTTAATCTGACTCCTTAAGCTTCTGTGGTTGAGCAATCATTACTTTAATTGTTGAAGAACTCCTAGAGGTTCACAGCATATTAGGACCTGCTTTACCTAGAACTCTAGTAGGAAAAGTAAGCCCACCATTCTTACCAGAATTTCATGCCCCGGTAGTACCCTACCTAATATTTAACATAGAAACCCCTTTAATGTTCAGTTCTTTAAGCTTTTCTGTATCTCTTGTTCTTTCTGTGGTGTCGTCATAGCCATCAGAGTAGTCAATATATATTAACCTGGTGATTCAGGTTAGTTTTGGTCAAACCCGCTGATATCAATGGGTGCCTCCTGACCTAACAGTCATGGCAAAAGTTGGGGGATAGAAGGATTGCACAGTTCAACTTGTTCAGTCTTTTTGTTCTCAATTGTGATAAGCCATTGGAGAGGCTTACACCACTCTCCTCATTCTGAACCCTGGGCGTGCATGTGCGTAAAGTGGTTGAGAGGATAGCTGTCGGCCAAACAACCATTCCGCTATCTGAAGTGTACAGCCAGCCCTACTTTCTCTGTTACTCACCATGGCAGAATGAAATTCACAAAACCTACTGTCAGCAGATTCCCCTCTGCTTTTTCCATTCGCGGGGTACAAGCACTTTATACAGCTTTTGTATTCCGGTAGCATTGCAGTTAGAGCAAATTTGATTTCCCCCTGGCTGCTTTCCTATTACCTGAATAACCTCTGCTTGTGCAGGAAGCAATTAAGGTAATAGAGGTATGTTGAAAATAACTAGTAATGCAGTTCATATAATAAAAAAAAATAAGATCTACAAGATTTTTATGTAATTTTCTATTAAAAGTGTTGTGACCGCTGCTGCAATTATGGCAGTGAGGACGGCACGTCATTGCTGGCATGTCAACAAAAACCGTTGGGGAACACCAGGAGCATCGGCAGTGGAGCAGCAGGGAATGTCACCTTCGTAATCTGTCCGACCCTATCATTAATTGTTATAAGCGTATGTAATAATTGTTTTTCATGTGTACAGTGTTTTAGATTTCATTTTATAGTTGTTGTTGTTTTGCTATGGTTAGTTGCATCCTTACCCAAATTGGTGTACTGATTAATATAGATTGACCTGAAGAGGGGCAAGTATCTACTTTGGGGCCACATACTTTGTAAAATGTCATAGGACATGGTATATTGGTTTTGTTGGGTTGTTGGGACGAGCAGCCTGTGTATAAACCGCACTCTTTCGGCAATAGACCCCATGAGAGTATTTAGTGATTAATATGCCCTACATGTACTGTGTTATTTGAGCCTTATTCATGCTAAAGGAAGACCTATCATAGCAAGTTATGTTACTTGTTATGTGATTGACTAATCTTTTTGGCAGACCTTTGCACTGCCCTTTGCTGGCCTCTGGAGTATTGCCAACTGATGGGAGGCAGAGAAAGTTTACAGTCATGTATTAGCCTGGCTTTAAGGACAAAGATACTTTCGTTGGTTTCTGTGTAAGCATCTCTGGCATGTTTGCAAATGAGCAGCTTCCTGTAACAGTCTCTGCTCCAGAACTCAGGCCAACAGTCAGAAAAGCATGTGGGCTGACAAGTTCACCTGTTCTGATGAACAAGATTGTGTAAGAAAAAGAACCCTGGTTTTGGCGCTGCCGCTAATGGACTTAAAAGCCAGCATATATATAAAAATGTGGATGCTTTATTTTGTAACACGTTCTAAAGGCAAATAGCTGTCTTGGCCAAGCCCAATACCAAACCGTAGATAAAACAATGGTCTGGATATTTAAACCGGTCATTTGGCGCGCTGGTGCAGCCGGTTGTGAACCAAGGCTGCAGTCCCAGACACTCACTCGCTGTGCGGTAAAAACCGCATTCCATCAAGTAGTTGTGACTGTCACAACAACGAAAAGTAAGTGCATTACCAAATAATGTAATCGATAATGTGCACGAGGTACTGCCTCCACTTATTTTGTCTTCTGTGTGTGCTCACCTGATCTGAAGAACAGAAGGAAGTTTGGCTTAAGAGCCAATCAGTGAGATTTATGCTCTATTTGAATCCTGCTCTAGGACTGTTTGACAATTATTGCACATGTTCCTGTGTGTTACTTAGTTCTCTGTGCATACAGTGAGTATTCTTGTGTTTCTCATCCAGATTCTTAGCCAAGTTCTCTTTGCCTTCTCCTTGTTTGCTGCTGCGTTTGTCCTTGAACTGGTTAGTGAACATTCTCCTGCCTTTGCATATCTGTACCTTTTTTCTCTCTTGGTTTTGACTTTGCTTGTTTCAGATATTGCAGATGAGTACTGTTAAGGCTTTAATGTTTGACTGCTTTCTTTTTGATCCTAGCTAGTACTACTCTACCTGTCTGCTCCAGGTCCACTCTGGTTATCTAGTCGGCTTTCTGAGATTGGGATCACACTTCACAGGGCATCCGTTCTGCTGTAGGCAGGGCCTGGTAGTGATAGGGGTGTTGCAGGGCAAGTTCGCCAGCTCTTGTTGAACCAAGTTTGGCAGTGGCAGCATGGTTTGCTAGACAGGTTACTTGTATCCCATAAATATCTCTACCATGTAACACTTTAGGTGCCCTTCCCCAGATACCCTGAAAGCAAATGAGAAAGAGTGAGTGGGTGGCAACTAGGGATGAGCAAACTTCTGTTTTTCAAGTTCAGCGTACAAGGTTCGGGTTTTGGATATCTAATAATTCCATTATGGATTCCGCTACCACGGACCATAACTTATGGTCCGTAGTAGTGGAATCTATAATGGAATTATTAGATATCCAAA
>JAKVIS010001132.1:0-40280 GCA_033119425.1 Bufotes viridis
CAGCCAATAAAGGTGCAGGTAAGTACTGCCCTCACTGTAATGCCAGTAGCCATTCTGGCATTACAGTGATTGGCAGGCCGGAACGAGTCATCGGGTGCTATATTGCACCCGATGACGCATGTTCGGCTCAGACATAGACAGAGGGAGCATCGTGTAGGAAGGGAAAGACAGAGCAGGGAGCAAATTTCAGCAATTTTAGTTAGAGAAAGCTTTTCAAAGGCCCAAAAGACCTTTTAAGGACTATTGTGTGTGTGTGTGTTTTTTAGATCAACAATATATTTAACAGCGGTGTCAGGGACATCCATGCTAAGGAAAGGGACAGAGAAATTTGCTGTATTTAATGCCAAAAGCTTTTCAAAGAACCCGAAGTCATTTTAAGGGCTACTGTGTGTGTTTGACAGCAGCAATATACTTTTATTTTATGCCTATTACTGACATATCTAGTACATCACCCGCAGACTGAGTCTTTAATAATCTGGGTCACATCTAGTTTCCATAATCTGTGGTGTTGTCTGTAACCAATACTGTCCTGCATCATAAAACACTGTCTGTATTACAAATTCCAATAATCTGGGCATAATATAGTGTCCTTAATCTGTGGTGTTCTTTAACCAATACTGCCATGCCTCAGAAAACACTGTCAGTATTACAAATTCCATTAATCTGAGCATGATATAGTTTGCAAAATCTGTGGTGTTCTACAACCAATACTGTCCTGCATCAGAAAATACTGTCCGTATTACACATTCCATTAATCTGGGCCTAGTATAGTGTTCTTAATCAGTTGGTTTTTGTAACCAATACTGTCCTGCATCAGAAAACACTCACAGTATTACAAATTCCAATAATCAGGGCCTACTATAGTGTCCGTAATCTGTGGTGTTCCATATCCAATACTGTCCTGCCTCAGAAAACACTGTCAGTATTACAAATTTCATTAATCTGGGCGTAGTATAGTGACCTAAATCTGTTGGTTTTTGTATCCAATACTGAATAGCATCTGAAAACACTGTCTACATTACAACTTCCATTAATCTGGGCCTAGTGTAGCATCCAAAATCTGTTGGTTTTTGTATCCAATACTGAATTGCCTCTGAAAACACTGTCTATATTACAACTTTCATTGATCTGAGTCTAGTATAGTGTCTATAATATGTGGTGTTCTGTAAATAATACTGTCCTGCATCAGAAAACTGTGTTTATAGTAGAGAGTAAAACAATCTGAGCCACATCTACAGATAAAACCATTAATATGAAGAAGGTGAGCACTAAGGGACGGGGAAGTGGGCATAATGCTGATGGTGCACGCAGAGGCCGTGACACTGGGCTCAATGAAACTGTTCCTGCTGCAAGTGCACCAAGAAAAAAATCCACCTTACTCAGCTTCATGTCCAACTTAGCTGGGCGGCGCAGGACAACACTGTCCAAGTTGGACCAGTGCGAACAGGTGGTCGATTGGATTGCAACCGTTACACTGAGCACCCCCATGCGTAAATCTACTTTGACAAGGGGCAGGTGTTCTGCAGTATGGCGCTTTTGAGGAAAGCGCAGATGATAAAAGAGTGGTAGTTTGCAAAATGTGCCGTACCAAAATGAGCCATGGCGTGAACACTAGCAACCTCACCACCACCAGGATGATCCGCCACATGGCATCCAAGCACCCTAATAAGTGGGCCGAAACACTGGTCCACACTCTTGGTCTGCTGGTCCCACCACTGCCTCCTCTTCTCCTGTGTTACGCACTGCTGGCCAAACCCCTTTCGAAGGCGCAGGCCCGGATGCCCCTCACCCTGCACCTTGACCTTCGCATAAACCGTTAGCAACAACATCCACTTCCCTGTCCCAGCGCAGCATCCAAATGTCGATAACACAGGCATTTGAACACAAGCACAAATACCCAACAACCCACCCACAGGCCATAGCAATAAATGCGCAACTTTCAAAATTACTGGCCCTTGAAATGTTGCCATTTAGGCTTGTGGACACTGAGGCTTTCCGCAGCTTGATGTTGACGGCCATCTCTCGCAGTCCCCAGCCACCACTATTTTTCACGGTGTGCTGTGCCCGCCTTACGCCACCATGTATCCAAGAACATCACCCGTGCCCTGACCAATGCACTTACTTTGAAGGTCCACCTCACCACAGACACATGGACAAGTGCTGGTAGCCAGGGACACTAAATTTCCCTGACCGCACACTGGGTGAATGTTGTGGAGGCCGGGAGTGAGTCATACCCTGGGATGGCACAGGTGCTACACACGCCCAGGATTGCGGGCCCTATGTTCATCAGGGTCTTCGCCGGCAGCTATGTTACTGTCTCCAACCCCCACTTCTCCTCCTCCGCTGCCTCCTCCTCTACTTTCACAGCAGTTAGCCTTCAGTCGCTAGCTGGAAGCAGTGTAGCACTGCTGTGGGTAAGCGTCAACAGGCCGTGCTGAAGCTGATCTGTTTAGGGAAAAAACAGCACACCGCCGCAGAGCTGTGGCAGGGTATAAGGGACCAGACCGAGCTGTGGCTCTCGCCACTCAACCTACAAACAGGCATGGTTGTGTCTGACAATGGCCTTAACTTGGAGGCATCTTTGGAGCTTGTCAACCTGACACACATTCCATGCCTAGCCCATGTCTTAAAGTTAGTGGTTCAGCGGTTTATGAAAACCTAACCCAATTTGCAGGAGCTACTAGTGAAGGCGAGCCACTTTTGTAGCCATTTCCGAAAGTAGTCCACAGCTTCAGCCGGTCTGTCAATGCTGCAGCAGCGCTTGCGGCTTCCAGCTCACCGACTGTTGTGCGACGTAAGCATGCGGTGGAACTCTACGTTCTACATGTTGGCCAGGCTTTGTGAGTAGCAGAGGACAGTTGTGGAATACCACCTGCAACATGGTCGTCTACCTTCCAGGCCCTCAACTATAATGTTTTAGAGGGTAACTAGCAGGCCCTTGCTCCAATTGCAGGCCATCAATTATAATTTTTAAAGGGTGTGTATGATGCCCTTCTTTATGTGTAATAAAGGGTGTATTGGTATGCCGGTTCCTTGTAATTTTGCCAGCCCTTTCACTTAGTGCATAGGCTTTATGAGTGTAGCAGTGTACCTGAACAATTGTAGCACCATGAGAATGAGGCCCTCTTTATGTGATATACAGGCTGTAGTGGAGTGCTTCTTCCTTGTAATTTCCTTGTAAAGTGGTCGACAACTGGTACAATATGGTTCCCAGCAGTAACATTGGAGTCCAAGATGCACCCAGACATGGTCCCCATGCTGTTCCAGATCCATTTCAGAGTTGTTTCTGTCACTTTCTGACCTTTTTCAATGGACCAGGCAAACTCCCCTCATCCGAGCAGGGGGTGCCTGGTTGTCTCCCATTGACTTCCATTATACTCGGGTGCTCGGCCGAGGGCACGAATATCGCTATGTGTTCGGACCATGTACCCGAACACCCGAACACTTTGGTACTCGCTCATCACTAGTGCTGACCCTTAACAATAAAGTTATTATGTCACTCACTGAGCATGGGGAATGTCATATAAACAAAACTAATGAAATGAGTTGTATTTTCACGCCATCACCTGAAAAGATTTTTTGAAAGATACACAGTTCATTAAATGTACCCTAAAATAAATTTGAAAAATACAACTAGTCTTGCAGAAAAAAAATCCTCTTATAGTTTTGCCAAGGATAAAATAATAAAAACAAAAGTATGAAAAAGCTTTGCCCTAAATACCAAAAACAGTAATTATTTACTAAAGAAGGCTTTCCGCTCAAAGACATTAAAGACAAGATATTATTCTCTTCTTTGGATCTCATGAGAAGGAAGACAAATAATCTGGTTAGCACTGTGAAGAGCAATGGTTAAAGCTTCATTAGAACAGTGACCTCACTAAGGAAAAGACAAAAAGTTAAAGTTAACTTTAGGAAATGCTCTCTAGAATTTTAAAGGGGTTGTCCCATCTCAGACAATTTTAGCATATCACATGGATATGCCCCTTTTGTCTGATAGATGTGGGTCCCACCGCTGGGACCCGCACCTATATCGAGAACAGAGCCACAAAAGTGAATGAGGGCACACTGCGCATGCGCAGCAGCCCTCCTTTCAGTTTCTATGGTGCCGGCGAATATATTCCGCCAGCCCCATAGAAATGAATGGGAGCATGGGCCGCACATTCATGGTGCGCTCCCATTTACTTCTATGGGATAGGCGGGGAGCAGCGCTTGGTGGTGGACGGACCACGGGAAATCCGGGGTCGTCCAACCGCAGCTCTCCCCGCTCCGTTTTCAATATAGGTCCGGGTCCCAACAGTAGGACCCACACCTATCAGACAATGGGGGCATATCCTAGCAATATGCCCCCATTGTCTGAGATAAGTAAATAGCACTCCAAATGCCATTTCCTTTACTACTCTGTAAGTTATTTCTTTGTTTTCACTCACACCTCCATTCATTGGAGCCTAAATATCATTATATGACCATTGACTTTTCTACACTACTTTGACCTGGAGTGCCTTCCCAGAGGAGAGTGGTTTCTCTTGCTTAATATCAAAACATAAGTGTTGTACATTCATCAGCAAACATAAGGACCTCGAAGAACCAGCGTTTTCAGGCTGTTCATGATGACATAGGAATGGGTAGAATGGTTATGACAGAGGCATTCCACCGAGGATGTTCTGTGCCTACACAGATACATTGATACTAACATTTGTATTTTATGAATGCAAATAATACGTGATCACTAGAGTTGAGCGAACACCTGGAAGTTCGGGTTCAACCGAACTTCACAAAAGTTTGGGTTCGGGATCCGAACTTAACCCGAACTTGACCCCCGAATCAATTGAAGTCAATGGGGACCCGACCTTTGGGCACTAAAATGGCTGTGAAATAAACCTGCAAAAGGCTAGAGGGCTGTAAAAAGGCAGCAAAATGTAGGTAAATGCCCTGCACACAAATGTGGATAGGGAAATGACTTAAAATAACATAAAATACAGAAAAATGATAAATAAACATTCTAAACCTGAGCCCAAGTGAGTGACAGTGGCACCTGCCACCCGGCAAACAGAGGATGTGGCATCTCCATTGAATCCCATGGAAGTGTTCTGCTATTAGCTGTCCATCTCCCAAACACTGGAGAGAAAGAGAAATAGAAAGAGGAAGTAACCCCCCCCCCTACCCACATGCAATCCCTGCCTCTGAATGCCTTGATTTCAAAATTCCTGGTTCTTTGAAATGCTGTCATTCTGTCTAGTGATGAGCGGGAGGTGCCATATTTGATTTAGACGAAATTCGCGAATATTCGCTAGAATATTCGTCTCATATTCGTCAAAATCGAATATTCGTTATTATTCTAGTTATCGCGATTATTCTGCGATTTAAATAATCGTATTGCGATTCTTTATTTTTTTTGTTAACAAGGCAACTACTTGCCGATATTGGTTTGATATCTAGAATTAGCGAAGATGATGAATATGACGAATGTATTCGTCATTTTCCTCAAAACGAAGATAACAAAATAATCCCATCTTAGTTTTAGCTCCATATTCGTCGACTTCGCTAATTTTAGCAGTGGACTAAATAAACGGCAGGTAAATTTGCTATGCGATAATATTGCATTGCCTTTTTTTTTTTTAAATAGAATAATACTATTCTATTTATTTTTAAAAAAAAGGCAAAGTAATATTATCGCATTAGATTCGCTATACGATAATATTACTTTGCTCTTTTTTAAATAAATAGAATAGCATTATTCTAGTTAAAAAAAGGCAAAGTAATATTATCGCATTAAATTCGATATGCGATAAGTTATCTAGAATTAACGAAGATGACGAATATAGCCCTATATTCTCCATATTCGTTAAATCTAATAGGAAAGTTCATTCTAAGTTAGAAGCGCAATGCAATTAAATATTTTCGCATTGCGATTCCAACCTAGAGCTGTGTTCAAAGTGTAAAAAATAAATTACAATACTTAACACGAATTGACGAATCACAAGGAATAATCACGTATGCACGCGATCATGTGACAATCGTGTCACGTGACGCTTTTACTTTCGGTTTCGCCACTGGTGCTGACTTTTGAAAAATTGAATCGAGATCGGATCGAGATGGGGCGAAATTGCTCATCGAAGAGGAGGAAGATTATATAATCAATGTAAGTATAGTAACATGTTTAATGTTTATTACATCACATGATTGTATTACATATTGCACGCATATCTGATTCTGAACATTATTTTTTAACACTTTATCTACAGAAAAATATCTATGTGTAGATCTATTGTTGTAAAATATTCGAGTATTCGAATATTTACCAGGATACGATTTTTTATATTTTTTTATTTCCCTTCCTTCCTTCCTTCTTTTTTTCTTTTTGGTTTCCTAAAGCAATATATTACTTGTTGTGTAGACCCCATACACATACAATCCCAGTGCAAACAGATCTTAGAAGTAAATTAAAAAAATTAAAAATAGTATACTAAAAATGTTGATTATATGTTTGCATCTTTATCCTGCAGACAATGTTGGAGAAGGGTTACGGCCTGACCCGCAAGCATGCGGAGAAGACCGCCATAATCCTGTCCCTCCAGAAGGAGATGGAGGAGAGGTTTGGCCACATGCCAGTAAAGGAGGCCATCCAAAAAAAGTGGTGCGACCTTAAGAGGCACCACCCAGAGCGCATCAGAGAGCGGAGTGCTGTACTGTGCCCAGGTACATTGCTTACATGACTTTTATATATCTCTCTACACCTCTATGTAATGTATCTAGTCAGTGATGCTCTAATCCGTACAGATGGAGCTGGGTTAACAGTGTTAACACACAAACTCTTAATAGGAATTTCATAACTCATCGCGTTATCTATAAACAAAAGCCATTGTAAAAAAAAAGCTAAACGCATCTAGTTTACATAACATGGCTCATAAAGCATGTGTGTTAACTCTACTACATCCGTATTTCATCCCATCCAGCCCCCAGTACATGTACGGTGCAACAGAACGTCAATCAACCATTGGATTGCAGATGCCTCCATATAGAAATGTATGGATCTCTTACATTTTTATAATTCTTGAGTTGTTTGTTTACATTTTTAACAATTTGTGATTATTACAGGTAAAACCGTCCCCTCTGTCCGCCACCGCAAAAGAAAAGCGGAGGACATTGAGGTGTCCACGGAGGAGGAGGAGACGGAGGAACAGCCAGGACCCTCCACCCTCACAGCGGCCCATCCACCACCGGAAGTGGTGACAATGGAGGAGGCGAGTGCTGACCTCAATATTGTGGAGGTCGAGGTTGAGGAGGAGGCTGGACCGTCCCAGCCACTCAGAATCGCCCCACATCCTGAAGAGGAGGAGGAAGAGGTCGTATACACGCCTCACCAGGAGGGTAAATATGTGCACACACCAATATAAATCGGTACACAAAACATATTCAAAAATATCACACGATCCCTGAACAATAGCAGACCTTAGTTAACATGGCTGCCCGTTTAGCTAAGCAGGTTTTGCACCTCGTTTCCAAAGCGATTATGCCTGGGGACGGTTTTTTGTTGGTCTGCAATAGTACGTCCCTGTTAAGGGGAGCACCCAGGAATTTTGTATAGTGGGGTCGGAATAAAAAAGCTACGGCAATTGTTATCAGCCCCTCCTACATATAATAGGCCACTCCCAACAAACAATGTACAGCTGAAATTATATTGTTGAGGATGAAGGTAAGAGTCTTACCCTCATCCTACATAGACGCACTTTACTCAGTATTCAGGGCCCCGACATAAAGCTCCTGTACTTACACTCACACTGTCCCCCTCATGTTAAAAGAGGAGTGGAGGAGGAGAAGCTGCGCGATTTTAACGGAGTGTAGGTCCGGGTGGGGGTACAGAGAGCTCCTCCGCTCTCCTCCCTCCCCAGATCCTAGTAATCATGCTCCCTTCAGCCCCCCAGTAGCAGTAGTAAAGCTCACCATAATGGAGTAGTAATACTTTTCCTTATAATATAACAATAAATCAAATAACCCTGCTTAGTGCCCACAGTTCAGCTAATGTCCCCATAATGTATGCCAGTATAAAATACCCCTATATAGTGCCCCAGTAAATGACCCCATAGTTCTCCACTGCCCAATAGTGCCCCCAAATAATGTTCCTATAGTGCCACCAGATGCCCCATATTAATTAATTTGCCCCATACTGCCATCCATTTATATGCTGGGCTTCTACCAGCAAATAGGCCTGAAGCCTATAGCGGCGGGGCAGTGAACGATGCGCTCCCGTGCCCGCTGCAGCCTAATTAGAACCAGGGCCGTGCTGCCTATGGCGGTCGATAGCGGCCCTGGAGGATAAACAAAAAAAAAAAAACAATTTAATGGTTCTAGGGGGTCCAGACCTGTTGGACCACCCCCTGGGTGCGCCACTGTCCCTGTGCATCAAGTCATGTCCCACTATGACGTACTATTGTGGGCTGGCCGTTAAGTGGTTAAAATGCCAACAATGAGGGGAAAACAGAAACTACAGTAATAGAAAACAATATAATTGCAACCAAACTCTGAACTACCAAAAAAGTATTAACAAACCAAATAACATTATGCCATACCCGAACTCTCACAAAGTAAACCAAAATATTAGAACATAAAAATCTATAGCTACTGAGTTAAGATTTAAATAGGCGGTTTTAAACTCATACTCCACACTAAGCACTAATTGTCTTGTAACCTGAATTGCAGTAATTGTTTGTTTATTTATTTATTTTTACAGTTGTGAACAAGTGTGTCCGCCAAATGGCCAGGATGGAGCGGGAGTACAGGAGGGAGATGGAGGAGGTGGCCAAGCAGCAGCGGCGGCTGTTGCGAAAGATGCAGGAGATGGATAGGAGGCATCTCCGTGAAATGGCCAAGATGAGGGAGCTGCTGGCCCGGCTAAAAAAATTGCCATAGAGGACTATTGTACTCATTTTTTCTATAATGTTATTTATAAATAGTTTATTAACCGTTATAACTTGTGCTTTCGCTTTTTCTAATGTTATGTTACGGTGTAATTTTATAACTTAGTTGTAAGGCCTCTTCAGTCTAGGGTCAGACTCATCTGGATCAGGACAGACAGTAGTAGGCACACGGTAATACTGTAGTATAAGGCCCACACATAACTCAGCAGTGTCAGGACATACAGAAGCAAGTATTGTTAACGGTGAAGTATAAAAACCCACACCATCTGCTGTTAGACGTAATCCAGCGTGTGTGCGGTGCTGAGCATGTATGGGTGGGAAGAGCGGTGGTACACCCTCATCCTCCTCCATCACCTCCAAAAGCTTCCTGCATTGCCTTCCCCAAGATGTCCCACTCACAGTCGCTGTCTAACAGGAGCAGGGAGGATTCCAGGGGGTTGGTCCTGCAGGAGGCGGAGAGCAGCAGTTGCTGCTGCTCAGAGCCGGGCCAGAGGACTCTGTGGCACAGTATTGTGCCACTAGAGCCACAACTGCCTCGCCACCCTGAGAGGTATCGGCGGGGCGGCTGCTAAGAGCCAAAAATCAATGAGTTGTATGATCAAGAAATCCACACCCGCACTGACCGTCCCTTTATTTTTGATCTCCATAGTAACCGCCCATTTAACAGCGCCTATATGTTTAATAGTGGCCCCTGCCCCCATGCATGTAGCAGTGTAGTTGTGGCATTATCTGACTCAATATTTTAGGAGTCTCAGGACATGCAAAGTGGCAAAACCTTGGATCAGTTGTTATGGTAACCAGTCCAGGAGTAGGACCCACGAGCTTCTAGTGGCTGACATGTGACCGTGTAAATGGCAGTTGCCAGCCTTGTGTTGACTGTAATGGATGTCATTTTTGGGAATAGCGCTGAAACGGTACGTCCTAGAGAGCAGAGACCCCGCAAGTATTGATTCCATGTACTAAGGGATGTGTACACCAAGTATCGTTGAAATCGATGGTTGCATGTTTGAGTATTTGTGGAAGATACACAGATGCATACATACATATATACATTATTTTACATACATACAGTATATATCTATGTGTGTATTGTGGGGGTTAGCTCTGGTCTCGGGATCATTCACACAAACTTCCTTCCGGACAACGGATTTCATGTCCAAACAGTGCATTTATTTGGCAGTCTTCTCAAACAAAACAAAATAAATGAACACCTGCCCGTCTAGGCACTACCTAATACATAAGATATCGCTGACTCACCTAAGACCCCATTCACACACACGGGAACCCATGCGGCTTTCCCAGCCGAACGTCCATGAATTGTGGCTAGCACCTAGCCCCGTGGCCCCTCAGCCCTCCTCAGCTGAGATCACGTTCCCAGAGCCTCACCAGGACTCTGCTACACAAACCACTCTCTCCCAGAGTAAGACCCCACCCATGTCCAACAAGAGGATTAAATAGAATCCCTGGACATGGGCATTGTCCAAAATCCCGGACTGGAGCATGGGGAACACGCACCCACCCAGCACATTACCTGTTCCCAGTAAAAGCCCGCCCTGGAACTGGCTGAGCCAGCTATACTAATACTAATACTAATCTTGGGGCTTTCACTCCACCAAGGCCAGGGACCTTGGTGACACGCTCTCGGTGCAAACAGCCCTGTCTGACGGTTTCCCTGGGGCTTCACTGCACACATCAGTGTTCACATTGCCACATATCCCCCCCTCTGTTCACACCTGTGGGGGTGAACACATACACCAACCGGATGCTCCTGACAGGGCATCCGCCCTTTTCTAGCCTCTGTCTCAATATTGCCTCTGGAAGATGTGGTCAGCGTCATCATTTTCCCTTTATTTTGCCATACCCAAGCCAGCAAGGCTTGGTTTGTCACCCACATTGACCTGTTGCCCAAGAGATAGTGTCTAAGAGGTTCCCAATTCCATGGGACAGGCAGACCCTCTCTTTCTATTTTTTTATCTCTCTCTCCCTTTTTCTTACACAGCTGCTTCAACCGAGCACGCTTCTTAAGACTTGCCTCTTTTTGTCTCTTTATTTTATCAACAAATAGCATCTTTCTTTTTCCTTTACTCCCCACAGGGGTTACATCAAGTTTGGCTCCAATTTCAGAGTTTTCTGCTTCTTCAGTGGCACGCCCCACTTCAGCAGATTCTTCTTCATCCTTCTCTTTGGTCTCTGGAGCATACCAGGATTTCTCCCACTCCAACTCATCGGCCTTAGCTTCTTTAGCCTTTGAGTCTCTTTTGGAGTCTTCATTCAGTTCATTAGCCTTCTCATCCTTCTTGGACACGGCATCATATACTTGATTTCTTAACTCCTCCTCTTTCTCATCATGGTTGGAGGTACGGGGGACATCAGGGTCTTCACCAGACTCGTCGTCTTCTGGCAATCCCTGCAGAGATTCACCCCGGATATGGTTCTCCCTTCGGATAGGATTCAGGAGAGCCAGCCCATCGGAATAGACAGGACCCTCATACTGGTCGTCGGTCCCCCCGTATTTTTTCCCCAGCAGACTGCTGGCTTTCTGGAAGGCATTGACAGCAGAGGGAAGGTCTCTCATGACCAGGTCCTGGCCACACACCGCCACGAGTCTCTGGGCTTTTGCATCCACCTCCGCACCTTCATCTGGTTCAGCAGATACATCATCCATCTTCTTCTCTGCCTCGGCTGGCAACACAGCGCCACCATCTCCAGACCCATTCTTAACAGGTTCTGCCTTCTTGGCATCTTTTAGAGGATCTTCCTCTTCAGGTATCTCATTTTCTTCCACCTGCTGTGCAGGAGCACGCTTAGGCCTCTCCAACTCATAGACTTTATCTTTTGAGCTCCTGAGAACTTCCATCTCTGCTCTGAGTTGCTTGTTCAGCCTCTCCAATTCACCTCGCTCCTTAAGCGCTTTTTCAAGGGCTCTAGCCAAGGAGATGGCCTTGGACTTTTTCTCTAGAGCATCAGCCTCCGCTCGGTCACGTTCTTCGGCATATCGGGCCGCAACATATTTCTCTTCAGCCAGGAGCTGGTCAAACTTCTTCTGTTTCTTCTCCAATCTAGACACAGTTTGTCTCTGGTTGTCCAGGTCCACTATTCGATCACGCAACTCTTGATGAAGTTGCGCCACACTGGCTTCCAAATGTCTTTGCTCCTCCAAGAGGGCAGATTTTTCTGAGGCACTGTTTAAGACCTCATCAGCCAGTTCATCTCTTTCCTGCTCTGCATGAAGTCTGGATCGCTCAGAAACTGCAAGTTCCTCTTGAAGTTGGAGAATTTCCGCTTCTATTTGAGTTTTTCGCATCAGCTTGTTGGATGCACTCCTTTTTGGCCTCTGGATCCAGCGGCTCTTTACTCTGTTCTGCAGCAGTACCAGACGTAGGAGTATCTCCTAGGACCTCGCCAAGACTTTCGTCAATGTCTACTACAGGCTTGTGTAACTTTCTGGAGACTTTCATTTTCTTCTGGGCATCAGGCAGTAGTCCCTTCGCTATTGTACCTAGGGACCATGTAGGGAGAGAGAAACCGTCTTCATGACTGCAGCTGTACTGACATGTCCTGTCATCTAGCCCCTGCCTGGGTATGGGTCTCAGACACTAGGCCGCCATCTCCCCACTCGCCTCTCGTCACGTCAGGTATAATTATCGTCTGGTTGCTACCAGTAACCACATCAGTTTCGCCAGACCTCAACATGGTAGCCTCTCTCTCTGAGTTGCTATCGGTCACAGCACATGCGTCATATATACCGCTCATGTCATTCTCAATCCTGCCCTCAAGGGGCACTGCTGAGCTAATCCCCACCTTGGACACTTCTCTAGCCACTGTTTCCTGCACATTCACTACAGTGGGTTCCCCCAACTCTGTGCTCTCAACATTTATCGACATTTTTCCAACTTTTACATTTTTACCTACAGGGAGCACTTCTCCCCTGGTCACACCCTGCAGTGGAAAATGCATATCAACATCACATGGCATCATACTTTCATTTGACATTTCCGCAAACTTGGCACAATCGCTTTGCACCTTATCAGCGCCACTGTTTTTAATGGTCACATCACTTAAAGGGGTCGCTACCGATTCTGCAGGAGCCTCGCCACTTCCTGCAGAAGGGTCTGCCTTACCCCACAGCAACGATTCAATATCCTGGCCAAACAACCTATCAGATATACGTGAAACTGCATCACAAATTTCTCGAGTCCCTGTTTGCACTGGAGTCTCACACGCTGTGAAAGTCACCGGACAGTTCATACTATCCCCATGAATGTCCCGCACACAGTTCTCAGCCACCGGGCTGGTCTGAACCAGGATCACCTGACCCTCGGCAACACACGGAGTAATAATCGGAACAGTCTTACCCTCAGATGTCATGGGTTCGGCAGTCCCAGGCGATGAGGGAGTTCCAGGAACATCTTCCCCAAGGTCACCGTCCTGCTCCTGGACATTAGGAACCTCCAGCCTTTGATTCCTGGTTACCTGACTCCTGGCCATAGGACAATCAGGTGCACACTTTGTGACTTGACGGCATCTCCAGCAGCACTCTCTCTTTTGCCATCCAGCTGCACTCTGTAGTGGTTGGTTGCACCTAGCAACCGCATTACTGCTCCTCCGCATATCCTCTCTAGGACTCTGTATGCCGCAAACACTTGAACTCTTGAGCAGTGGCGTATCTATCACGAGGCAAACAAGGCATTTGCCTAGGGCGGCACTTCCAATGGGGCGGCGCCGCGGCAAGATGCCTTGTTTGCCTCAGTGATAGATTTTTTTTTGTGTCCGGGCTGCGCTGCTGGGTGTGCGCCGGCGCCGCTCCTCCCCGCCCAGCGCCGTTGTAAGTAATTTATTCACTCCACTTGCCTGAGAGAAGCGCCGGAAGACTCACACAGGCGCACTGGCAGAGGCATTGAAGTGTGCATGCGCCTGCCAGTGCGCCTGTGTGAGTCTTCCGGCGCTTCTCTCAGGCAAGTGGAGTGAATAAATTACCTACAACGGCCGGCGCTGGGCAGGTAGGAAATGTCTGTGGAATCGGATGACACTGGGGGGAGAATCTGTGGATGACACTAAAGAGGGGGAATCTGTGGATGGATGACACTAAAGAGGGGGGAAATCTGTGGATGACACTGAGGGGGGTGAATCTGTGGATGACACTGAGGGGGGAATCTGTGGATGACACTAAAGAGGGGGAAGCTGTGGATGACACTAAAGAGGGGGGAAAGCTGTGGATGACACTGAGGGGGGAATATGTGGATGACACTAAAGAGGGGGAATCTGTGGATGACACTGAGGGGGGATATGTGGATGACACTAAAGAGGGGGGAATCTGTGGATGACACTGAGGGGGAGGGAATATGTGGATGACACTAAAGAGGGGGAATCTGTGGATGACACTGAGGGGGGATATGTGGATGACACTAAAGAGGGGGAATCTGTGGATGACACTGAGGGGGAGGGAATATGTGGATGACACTAAAGAGGGGGGAATCTGTGGATGACACTGAGGGGGAGAATCTGTGGATGACACTGAGGGGGGAATCTGTGGATGACACTAAGGGGGAATATGTGGATGACACTAAAGAGGGGGGAATCTGTGGATGACACTGAGGGGGGATCTGTGGATGGCACTTAAGGAGGGGGATCTGTGGATGACACTTAAGGGGTGGATCTGTCTGTGGATGGCACTTAAGGGGGATCTGTGGATGACACTTAGTGGGATCAAGGGAGGGGTGTGAGGTGTGGCTGTCGTTATTCACTTTTAAATACAGGAATACAGGAAAGGATGGAGCCTAAAAGGAAGGGCGGGGTTTACAGAGAAAGGGGTTTGGCCTTGACAGGAAGGGGCGGGTCAAATTTATATTAGGGGGTGCCCGAGTTTAGTCTCGCCTAGGGCAGCACAAAACCAAGATACACCACTGCTCTTGAGAGCCGCACCGCCTCCCTCTTCTTTCTTCCCGACGGTTGCCCTTGGCAATGGCACCCAACACCTTTTCGCCTGGTTTTCCAGCCGCATCACCGACACTTTGACTTTTACAAACTGTCCATTCGGATTTGAAGGCTTTCTCTCCAGGGCCAACTGCAATTGCGCCTCAAAGCCTCCCTCCAAATTGGCCTGCCTCAGCTGCTCGGCGAGATCCTCCATCCACCACATAGCAACAGACAGTCCAGACACCAGAAAAAAATTATTTATTTTTTTCTTCTTAACACGTCCACTTTAATCTGAGACCAGTCTCTAGGTGTCTCCCTGTAGAGACAATCTCAGCACTGCACCGCAGACATAACAGTCTCTTTAAACTTTCTCAACGCCAAAAAATATAGCATTCAGCAGCACCTGCTTTTTCTGCTTGTTTGTTGCTCCCAGCAACGCTTTTCCTTCTCCAGCAGGGACGACTGCCCGCATCCGACACCAAATGTGGGGGTTAGCTCTGGTCTCGGGGATCATTCACACACACTTCCTTCCGGACAACGGATTTCATGTCCAAACAGTGCATTTATTTGGCAGTCTTCTCAAACAAAACAAAATAAATGAACACCTGCCCGCCTAGGCACTACCTAATACATAAGATATCGCTGACTCACCTAAGACCCCATTCACACACATCGGGAACCCATGCGGCTTTCCCAGCCGAACGTCCATGAATTGTGGCTAGCACCTAGCCCCGTGGCCCCTCAGCCCTCCTCAGCTGAGATCACGCTCCCAGAGCCTCACCAGGACTGCTACACAAACCACTCTCTCCCAGAGTGAGACCCCACCCATGTCCAACAAGAGGATTAAATAGAATCCCTGGACATGGGCATTGTCCAAAATCCCGGACTGGAGCATGGGGAACAGGCACCCACCCAGCACATTACCTGTTCCCAGTAAAAGCCCGCCCTGGAACTGGCTGAGCCAGCTATACTAATACTAATACTAATCTTGGGGCTTTCACTCCACCAAGGCCAGGGACCTTGGTGACACGCTCTCGGTGCAAACAGCCCTGTCTGACGGTTTCTCTGGGGCTTCACTGCACACATCAGTGTTCACATTGCCACAGTATATATATATATATACACTCACCTAAAGAATTATTAGGAACACCATACTAATACGGTGTTGGACCCCCTTTTGCCTTCGGAACTGCCTTAATTCTACGTGGCATTGATTCCACAAGGTGCTGATAGCATTCTTTAGAAATGTTGGCCCATATTGATAGGATAGCATCTTGCAGTTGATGGAGATTTGAGGGATGCACATCCAGGGCACGAAGCTTCCGTTCCACCACATCCCAAAGATGCTCTATACATGTTCTCATTCTGTTTACGCCAAATTCGGACTCTACGATTTGAATGTCTCAACAGAAATCGAGACTCATCAGACCAGGCAACATTTTTCCAGTCTTCAACAGTCCAATTTTGGTGAGCTCGTGCAAATTGTAGCCTCTTTTTCCTATTTGTAGTGGAGATGAGTGGTACCCGGTGGGGTCTTCTGCTGTTGTAGCCCATCCGCCTCAAGGTTGTGCGTGTTGTGGCTTCACAAATGCTTTGCTGCATACCTCGGTTCTAACGAGTGGTTATTTCAGTCAACGTTGCTCTTCTATCATGTTGAATCAGTCGGCCCATTCTCCTCTGACCTCTAGCATCAACAAGGCATTTTCGCCCACAGGACTGCCGCATACTGGATGTTTTTCCTTTTCACACCATTCTTTGTAAACCCTAGAAATGGTTGTGCGTGAAAATCTCAGTAACTGAGCAGATTGTGAAATACTCAGACCGGCCCGTCTGGCACCAACAACCATGCCACGCTCAAAATTGCTTAAATCACCTTTCTTTCCCATTCTGATTTCAGGAGATTGTCTGGACCAGGACCACACCCCTAAATGCATTGAAGCAACTGCCATGTGATTGGTTGACTAGATAATTGCATTAATGAGAAATAGAACAGGTGTTCCTAATAATTCTTTAGGTGAGTGTATATATATGAATACAGCCAGGGCGTAGCTATATGGGGTGCAGAGTTAGCAGTTGCTAATGGGCCCAGGAGCCTGAGGGGGCCCAAAGACCCTTGTGCCGCATAAGAAGACACTGGTATTATGCTGGGTTCACACTTGGGTGTTTTACAGTGCGTTCAAATGCGCTGTAAAACGCTCAACAGGTGAAAAACCATGTTTCCCTATGGGCATGGTTCTCACCTGAGCGCTTTACAGCGCGCTTGAAAGAGCTGTAAACACTCTACTCCCAAAGAAGTACAGGATCTTCTTTGGGGCGTAGCGTTGCACGTCCCCCATAGGGATATATAGCGCAAACGCCGCCGACACGCAACTTTACTTTAATTTTCGCAATGCGAAAATAGAAGTAAAGATCGCACGTCGTACGCGCGGAAGCGGACGCGCTGGTGTGAACCCAGCGTTATAGAAAGTGCATGCTGGTCAAGTTACACCTCTGGCCAGGGGCGAACTATAGGGGAAGCGGCTGATTTTGTGCCCAAACTCAGTAGGGGCCCACCCAGGTATTGTCAGGGCCCTCTCAACAGTATTATACAATGATATTATATACAGAAACAATGTACGAAATGGACGTGAGGAGCTTCCGGGTCTCATCGCAGAGAGCGATCGTGACTAGCCAAAGGAGAGGGGGTTGCATGGGAGGAGTGGGTTGTGTAGAAGTTTGTGGGGGTAGTTGTGGGGGTAGGAGGGCCCATTCAAACATTTGCTGTGGGGCCCAGTCCTTTCTCATTACGCCACTGAATAACGCTATACTCTACATATTCGCTCTCAGTCAAAAAGCGGGAAGGAATCATGTGTGGTCACACTCTGGCCAAATCAAATAAAAAATAAAAATTACGACTATTCTAAAATAGAAATATATATCATTATATTCAACATAATGCTAATGCTATATATTTTCAGAATATTCAGGAATATTCTATGACACGAAAAAAATGCACAAGGAAAGATGCCTATAGACAGCTAAGTTTGTATTCGCAATGAAAGAATATAGAAAAAAGTAGCAAGTAATATTATCGCATATGCGAATAAAAACTTGGTCTCTATAGTCAACTTTCCTATTATGTGGCTTATCGAATATGGAGAATATAGCACTACGCTTTTTGTTCGCAATGCGATAATATTATCGAATATGGAGAATAGTATTAGGATCATATACGATAATATTACTTACTACTACCTTTTTTTAAATAAATATAGTATAATTATTATACTTGATAATCATTATAATTATTTGATTTATAATCGCATAGCGAATTAAACAAAGCTGTAGTCAGTCAACTTTCCTATTTGATTGCTAGAATTAGCGAAGTGAATAGGGTAGCTGAAACGAAGATGTAAAATACTTCGTTATCTTTGTTTTGAGGAATATGACGAATACATTCGTCATATTCGCTATTCGCTAATTCTACCAAGCCAGCCATAAACTTCCGTGCTCATGGAGCGTCCCCATCACCATGGGAACGTCTCCATATACTAAAATGTACTGTCGGATTTGAGGAATTACGTTAAAATCGCAATGCGATTAATTCAAGTTATGTTAATCGCATTGCGATTTCAACTTAGAGCTGGGTTTATAATGGGTCAGCTTGCTAGAATGAACGAAGTTAACGAATATGGAATATAGCAGCAGTGCTAAGTTGAATTCGCAATGCGATTAATTTAACTTGAAGTAATCGCATTGCGATTTCAACTTAGCACTGCTAGTGCAATATTCCATATTCGTTAATTCTAGCCTGTGTAAGATAGCAGTGCTAAGTTGTAATCGCAATGCGATCAATATAACTTGAATTAATCGCATTGCGATTTTAACATAATTCCTCAAATCCGACAGTACATTTTAGTATATGGAGACGTTCCCATGGTGATGGGGACGCTCCATGAGCACGGAAGTCGGCAGAAGCGGCAACGGGCACTGACTAGAGCAGCCCGGAAGCCAGGAATCCTCAGGACAGGTAAGAACTACTTTTGGGAAGTGGGAAAGAAAAAAATATAACCAAAAAAAAAAAAAACGAATATTCGAAATAGCGAATTTATAGCGCTATATTCGAAATATTCACGAATTAGCGAAGTGCCGATATTCGCTAAAAAATTCGCTATTCGAATATTCGCGTCAACACTAATTCTGTCTGGTGGACAGTTTTAAAAACCTTATGGCAGTGGCTGTCCTACAGTATGTGGATCCCAGCTGCCACTACTTTTGCAGGCGAGCCATCCCTTCCCTGCACAGCCAAGTGGCAGACAAAATCAGCAACGCCATGTGTGGCAAGATCCACATAACAACCGATACATGGACCAGTGAGCACGGGCAGGACGATATATCTCTTAACAGCACACTGGGTAAATGCAGTCCAAGAGGATTGCATTACATTTCTCTTTGCCTCCTGTTGCCTCCTCCTCCTTCTACTTGGCTTTCTCCTCCTCTACCACCTCCTCATCCGGGAAAACGACAGCAGGCTGTTTTAAAACTTGTGTGTTTGTGGGTCAAACCCTGCACCGCGCAGGAGCTGTGGACAGGCATGGAACCACAGACCGATGATTGGTTGGTGCCACTGAGCCTCCAGCCCGGCCTGGTGTTGTGTGCTAATGGGCGAAATATAACAGCAGCTCTGGGCCTAGCCGGTTTAACGCACATCCCCTGCCTGCCACATGTGCTGAATTTGGGGTGCAGAAATTCCTAAACACCAGACAGTGAAAATCAATTCATATATTGAACACACACAATACCCCCACCCCCTTTCACTCAAACCATTAACAAACTATTAACAAGTTTACTTAAAAACATATTAAAATAACTATAAGGCAGCTAAACTAACTATATAAACAAACAAAACTATATAAACTTTAATATGTCTTTAAATTAAGGCCAGTGACAACCAAGTGGCTCGGAGGGTGGGTTCCTGAACCAACATAGGATCTGGCCTAGCACACAATTGTCCAGCCAGGGCACAGTTCTGAAAGATGAGGAGGAGAAACGATGGGGATACAGAGGACACAGACGATAAAGCTCCCTCAAAGAGGACAGCTTGCCCTTCCCTCTGGGCAGCCTGGCACACATGAGTGACTACATGCTGCAGTGCCTGCACAATGAACGCCGAGTTACTGCCACATTCTAACTTGTGCTGATTACTGGGTGGCCACCCTGCTTAATCCCGTTACAAGGACAATGTGCAAAACTTAATTCCCTTACTGGAGTGTGATAGGAAGATGCGCCCGCCAGTAGATACGCTGCTGATGGCATTCACACCTGACACCGGGGACTCAGTGGAAGCACAAGATAAAGGCAGAGGAGGAGGAGAAAGAAGTCGCCAACGCAGCTGGGTCACCACCAACACCTCAAAAGGTAAGGTTATCAAAAGCGTTGTACTCATGCTACAACAACCTGCACCACCAGCAGATCTGGAACATCTTTGCAAGAGGCAGCATTTCAGCAACATGGTGGAACAGTACACGTACTGACTGATGGGTTGGCCTAGGGAATAGCTACAGGGGAAGCAACTACTTTGGGGCCATGACCTAGAATGAGCCCATCCAAGAGGAGGAGTAGGACTAACAGTATTATACATTGAAATGATATACAGTGGCAGTACAGACAGTGTAGAAAGCAGATGGAACAGCTGCTGGGCCTGGTCTGAGAGAACGATCTTTAATAGCCCCAGGAATGGCGGCATGAAAGGGAAGGGGTTGCACAAAAATTACTGTGGGAGGGGGGCCCCAGTCAAATATTTGCTGTGGTGCCTAATCATTTCTAGCTATGCCACTGGGTCTGCCCCATTCAACTTCTGGGTCTTCCAATTGGGTACATGTCCTGAGGTTGCCCTTTATGCCTTGGAGGTGTTGGCCTACCCTGCGGCCACTGTATTGTCTTACTAAAATGAACCAGGCATGGATCCAACAGGACTTGTTTGTAGTGATGTCGCGAACATAAAATTTTCAGTTCGCGAACAGCGAACGCGAACTTCCGCAAATGTTCGCGAACAGGCGAACCGGGCGAACCGCCATAGACTTCAATAGACAGGCGAATTTTAAAAACCAAAGGGACTCTTTCTGGCCACAATAGTGATGGAAAAGTTGTTTCAAGGGGACTAACACCTGGACTGTGGCATGCCGGAGGGGGATCCATGGCAAAACTCCCATGGAAAATTACGTAGTGGACGCAGAGTCGGGTTTTAATCCATAAAGGGCATAAATCACGTAACATTCCTAAATTGTTTGGAATAACATGCTTTAAAACATCCAGTGTGTGTATACGATCAGGTATGATGTTGTATCGATCAGGTAGTGTAAGGGTTACGCCCGATTCTCAGACATTGACATACCAAACTCCTCTTTTAATGCACCGCAAACAGTCCATTTGCACAACCGCAAACTCCCCATTTGCACAAGGTTGGATACTAAGCTAGCCACGTCCCGGTGATGTCATTGAAGGTTTCTTCCTCCACCCAGCCACGTACAACACCAAGGGTCCCCGAAAGGTCAATTGAATTGATTTTTCGAACGGGGAGATGGTTAAAAACGCTGGCTCCTCTCCCCTTTGTTTTAATCCACGGTCACTGCGTCTGCGCCGTGCAATTTACTGTCACACTCGATATGAGTGGTATTTTCTGTAGTACTATTCTCATCAGTTTAATCCCTGTTACATCCCATATCAGGGATTGCCTTTTGTGAAAAAAATTTAGGCCTGGTACCTTCGACTGCCTTCACAATGACAGACCAAACTCTCATACACCAAACTGAATTGATTTCAGGAACCGGGAGATGGAAAAGCAGCTTGGTCGGTCCTCATACTCCCAAATTGGGGCACTGCGCGTGCACAGAGCAATGTGCTGTGACACCCTATATGAGTGGTGTCTTAACTAGTACTATTCCTATCAGCGGCGGGCGGGTGCGTGGTAACTTGAGAGCAGGTGACCAAAGCTGAGCTGGAGGAAGATGGTGCGTCAAGGTTCTTAGCGGAAGCTGTTGAAGATTGGGTGTCCTGTCTAAGCCAGTCAACTACGTCCTCAGAATTTTTCGGGTTCAGGGTACATGGCCTCTGAACACTAGGCATTATTCCAGGGACAGTGGAAATCACAGCACCACAACCACGACGGCCCCTGCGGGGTGGCCTGCCTCTGCCTGTCATTTTTTTCGATAGTGGTACTGTGCCACCCGGTATCAGTGGTGGGCACTGGCAGTGGACACACTACAGTCTGTGGAAGTGGGCCTGACAGACACTGGCAGGAGGCAAGCAACTGAAATTAGACTACTGTGTAAAAATGAAATGCCTTATTTATCGGCAAGCTACTGTGCCACCCGGTATCAGTGGTTGGCACTGGCAGTGGGCACACTACAGTCTGTGGAGGTGGGCCTGACACACACTGGCAGGAGGCAAGCAACTGAAATTAGACTAATGTGTAAAAATGAAATGCCTTATTTATCGGCAAGCTACTGTGCCACCCGGTATCAGTGGTTGGCACTGGCAGTGGGCACACTACAGTCTGTGGAGGTGGGCCTGACACACACTGGCAGGAGGCAAGCAACTGAAATTAGACTAATGTGTAAAAATGAAATGCCTTATTTATCGGCAAGCTACTGTGCCACCCGGTATCAGTGGTTGGCACTGGCAGTGGGCACACTACAGTCTGTGGAGGTGGGCCTGACAACACACTGGCAGGAGGCAAGCAACTGAAATTAGACTAATGTGTAAAAATGAAATTCCTTATTTATCAGCAAGCTACTGTGCCACCCGGTATCAGTGGTTGGCACTGGCAGTGGGCACACTACAGTCAGTGGAAGTGGGCCTGACACGCACTGGCAGCAGGCAAGCAACTGAAATTAGACTAATGTGTAAAAATTAAATGCCTTTTTTATGCAAAGTCCTGTGCCAGCCGGTATGACTGGTAGGCACTGGCAGTGGGCACACTACAGTCACTGGAAGTCAGCCTGACACACACTGGCAGGCAACTAACCTTAGATTAAAGTGTAAAAATTAAATGCCTATTTTGATGCAAAGTCCTCTGCCAGCCGGTATGAGTGGTAGGCACTGGCAGTGGGCACACTACAGTCACTGGAAGTCAGCCTGACACACACTGGCAGGCAACTAACCTTAGATTAAAGTGTAAAAATGAAATGCCTTTTTTTGATGCAAAGTCCTGTGCCACACGGGATGACAGGGGTGGGCACTGGCAGTGGGCACACTACAGTCAGTGGAAGTCGGCCTGACACACACTAGCAGCAGGCAAGCAGCTGAAATTACACTAAAGTGTAAAAATTAAATGCCTATTTTGATGCAAAGTCCTGTGCCAGCCGGTATGAGTGGTGGGCACTGGCAGTGGGCACACTACAGTCACTGGAAGTCAGCCTGACACACACTGGCAGGCAACTAACCTTAGATTAAAGTGTAAAAATTAAATGCTTTTTTGATGCAAAGTCCTGTGCCACACGGGATGACAGGGGTGGGCACTGGCAGTGGGCACACTACAGTCAGTGGAAGTCGGCCTGACACACACTAGCAGCAGGCAAGCAGCTGAAATTACACTAAAGTGTAAAAATGAAATGCCTTTTTATGCAAAGTCCTGTGCCAGCCGGTATGAGTGGTGGGCACTGACAGTGGGCACTCTACAGTCACTGGAAGTCAGCCTGACACACACTGGCAGGCAACTAAACTTAGATTAAAGTGTAAAAATTAAATGCCTTTTTTGATGCAAAGTCCTGTGCCACATGGGATGACAGGGGTGGGCACTGGCAGTGGGCACACTACAGTCTGTGGGCCTGCAGCTCCTCACACACAGGCAGGCCATGCAACTGCAATATGCATATAAAGGAAAAAAAGCAGACTAATGTTGCAGCCCTAAAAGGGCTTTTGGGGTGCTGTCAGGAGGCTGTCCTTACAGCAGAGATCAGATGAGTCTTTCAGGGCTGGAGTGGACACTGAATTCACTAGCCTAGCTATCAATTTCCCAATTAAATCAGCAGCAATTACACTCTCCTTCCTCTCACTAAGACTGCAGCTTCAGAATGAATCTAAAATGGATGCTGTTCAGGAGGTGGGAGGGTCTGGGAGGGAGGGTATGCTGCTGATTGGCTGGAATGTGTCTGCTGACTGTGAGGTACAGGGTCAAAGTTTGCTCAATGATGATGTATAGGGGGCGGACCGAACATCGCATATGTTCGCCCGGCAGAGGCGAACGCGAACAAGCTATGTTCGCCGGGAACTGTTCGCCGGCGAATAGTTCGGGCCATCTTTACTTGTTTGTACCTTATGCAGAATAGACATGTATACCGGCCTCACCCAACCATTGTTATACTACCGTGCACTTACACTTTGTTTTAATTTTTTCATATTTTCCCAATTTATTTAAATTAAAATTTCCCTAATTATTTAAAAAATAAAAACATGTTGTTGGCGACTACCTTTGGCTTCACAGCCCAAAAAGGCTTTATGTCATGCAAGAATGTAATCGCCAATTGTAAGTTCCCTGACAGTTAAACAGAGCAGTGGTTTGTACCTGGCAAAAATGGTAATATTTCACCCAACAATTTAAAAGAGGATTATTCACATTTTCGGTCACTGTCACCTATGCATAGCAGGACCTCATAATAGGACCTCATTGTCCTCAACATCATCTTCCACCCAGACTTCACCCCTGTCCTCTTTGTCGGTCTGCACACCGCAGAAAGCCGCACCTGTGTTCCGTCATCATCAGAGATATGCTGCCGTGGTCTTCCCCTGTCCCCATCCTCAAATCTAAGTGGTTGGACATCCGTGCGCTCAATCTATTCCACTTTTGGGGCAGGACTATGGTTATGGCCCTAGGAAACCCTGCCAGCAGAGTCATAAAGAAGCATAAGAGACTTCTGCATTTAACTGCCAATAGTCAACAATTAGGTTCACTAACAGTAAGGCAGTGCCGGTGTCATAAACAGAATACATTTTTTTAGGTAACACAACAGTGTACTGGAGCAATTCAGTAAAATTACTTCAAAAAGCTGATCTGTGGCGGGGCTGGGTGTCGAACCACTGCTGATCAGATATTGATGACCTATCCTGACAATAGGAAAACCCCTTTAAGTTCTTAAACAAATAAAAGTGATCACTAGAGTTGAGCGAACCCGAACTGTATTCTTTTAGACAGTAACCCAAACATTTTGTGTTACTTTACCCTTTTTTCAGAATACATGACAATATCTCTCACTATAACACAGCATATTATCACGATGTATGGTTAAACCCACGACAATAAAGAACATTTAGTGAATGATTAAACCAGAACAGCTTTGTAGAATTCTATGTCAATGAAAAAGATATTATCACTCATCAATTATGGGTCAGGAGACACAGGAACAGGAAAATAAAGCAATTTTAATAAAATGAGAGTAAATGTATTGTGGCTGCAGCAAGTACATACAAACAAAGATCTACATATCCGAGATCAGCAGTATAATAATTACAGTACAAGTCACCTAAAGTATAGTTCAATACACAGACAAAAGATATTTCAACCTCATCTCTTTAGCATTGCTGTATTGAATTCAGCAGCATTTGTCATTATTGTTCGGTTATCATTTTCAAGGGAAAGAACAGAAGCCCATTGTCATGGTTGTAATCTGAAATATTACTTTTTTTTTTTTAAATTAATACAAGGGTGAATGTGTCACGATTCTCCTGCATTCCCATATGTCGGTAGGCAGTAGATTTTGATAATAAAAATCTGACATACACAGACCTGAAGCTTTCTGTTGCTTGTCTGGAGGAAGATTTGCAAGTCTGAAATGTCACCTTTAATGTCACAATCTATTAAACACCCTATTTTTATTTGTCTTTTTATTTTATTTCATATTTTGGCAGTGTCTGTGTGCTGTTCTTCACTTCTGACATTTCCCACGCTGCTTTAATTTATTCACAGCTAGAAATGAAGTGTTTGATAAGAAATCTGTGTTTAATAAAAACTCTTAATTCCCACGGTGTCGAAAACTTACAGAATTGGGGTGAAAGTTCAGCAAGGAAGACAGCATTGCTTTTCATTAACAGGGAAAGATTTGCTTCTAATGGTAGCACAAAATCCCAGAACATGATCCAAAGGCACAGTTTTAGGGAGAAGTGTCTTTTACTGCCATGTAAAATTATGTGGTGCCACACAAACAAAATTAATATTTTAACTGTGCACATCAACAATTCAGGTTAAAGTGTATGTTTTATTATTTTGTGCTAATTCAATGATTTGGTTTTCTAATTTGTCCTTGTACAGCAATTTTTTCTTGCTGTCCACCATTTCTGACTATCTCCTGCTTTACATTAAGACCCTATCTGCAGAGTTTAACTTTTTGCCGACAACCTAGCATGTTCAACTGTGCATACCAACTAGCCTCTGCTTCAGTGACTTGATGTATGCTTACTTCCCCCAAGCTTAATATTCAGTAAATGAGTCTTGGACGAACCATCTCACCTCTACATTAGGTGGGTTAACAGATGGCCCAAACAGAAGACTAAGAAAATGTCAATCAGTTCCCCTTTTCCCATCCCATTCAAACTAAAGCATTAATAACCTAACAATGAACCACATGCTCTAAAGCCCATTTTAGAAACCTGATGTTAGAACTACAAATAATGTTCTAATACAGAATTTTACTTTTTTATAAGGAGATATCCAAGGTCAAACAGTCCACTGTTGGACTCTATTATACTGACCTGGGACTTGGATGCATCTTGATTTGCATCAGAAAACATTAGCATACTAACTCTAAAACATGGCATATGCTGTGGTCATCTGTCTAATTAGGCAATGTGTTTTGTTAATATTTTTCTGAGTAAAAATATAGGTGGTTATTTATCAATCTGAAATACGTCTAAATTAGTCATATTTCAGGTGCAGATTGTGTTGCAACAACTAGTTGCGCCACAATCTGCGACTCTCCAGGTCTAAATTTGTGGGCTTTGCATAGGCGGGGAAGGGGATGGCCTGTCTCATTTACCATTTTCTATGTCTGTTTCAGGCTTAGAAAAAGGTCTAAATGTAAGACAGCTAGGAAGCTGTCTAGCATTTAGAACTGGCGCAGGATCCGCCGAAGTTATGAAGAGGCCAGCGTCTCTTCAAAACTCCAGTGGATCCACCACCAGCTTAAGGGGTTTGAGACTGCAGTCTAAGACGCTGGTCTTAATAAATGTGCCCCATAATCTCCACTTTGTACCATATAAAAAAATGCTATTCTGTGTTATGGTGACTTCTCTTCTCTGTGGAACTGGGGCACCAAGACAAAAGTCTGGTGCTTGTATCCCATGGTAGGGGATTAGAGATTCTTTTTAATTAATTTCAGATCCGTTTTTAATTAATTGGTCAGAAAATTAGATTAGGTTCGAATTGAAAGTGGTCCAATTGGCCTGAAAATTGGTGCCTAACAGTTTAATGTCTCCTAGGATTGTTTCTCTCGTGTCCTTCTCTCTTTATTTATCTATCTATCTATCTATCTATCTATCTATCTATCTATCTACCTATCTATCTATCTATCTATATATATATATATATATATATTTATATATTTTTTTTTGTTATCCAGTCTATCTAAATAAATATATCTTTATTTTCATTATTTTACAACTCCAATCTTCTTCAAAATCCTAACACTGTCCCTTAGAAGACCTTAAAATCGCTGGCTTGTGTGTCTTAAATATGTGTCTGACGCGAACATCATAGGCACATCCTGTCACATCAGTGGCTGAGATCACAATGACGTCTGTGGTTCACAGCTAGCAACTGATTGGCTGTCAGGCTGACAGCAATGCATTATAAATATGAATGAATGGACCGGCACTCCGTAATCTTGTGTAGAAGATTTCTTTATTCTTCACCCATATGTGACGCGCGTTTCGGCACAGGCATGTGCCTTTGTCAAACAATGAGTGTTAGTGAGTGATAGTTTGACAAAGGCACATGCCTGTACCGAAATGCGCGTCACATATGGGTGACGAATAAAGAAATCTTCTACACAAGATTACGGAGTGCCGGTCCATTCATTCATATTCATATGAGGCCCTGACCTGCTGACCGTGCACCCGTACCTCAATAACGCACAGTGCCGTCCATTTTTTTCGAATTAGCAATGCATTATGGACATGCCCTCTGGCCAAGGCCCAGCCTGGGGTTATGCGATCCTCCATCTTTATATTCCCTCGCCCTGTTTCCTTCACTAATGTATTAAATTTAAAGGTAAAATGGTTGGTACAGTTTTGCATCCTTCATCTGAAGCAACTTACCAAAACTTCTGATTAATTTGTAATTTTGTGACATTTGTTACAAATCTGATTACTTTAGAATTGATTCTCTAATCCACAGGGAAATTGACCAGTTTTCCTCCTCCCAACGATGGTGCAGATTAGCACATACTGAGCCTCTGCACAGCCTTCAAGTTATACGTAATAAGACTGGACTTACTGTACCTGTCTGAACTCTGTATGTCTGTGTTCAGCCTTTGTGGGGCCTTAAACATGCAGGTAGGTAGCTATTTCCGCACATTTTTCCATGTTGAGATGTAGTAGTACTAATAACTTTTCTAATAAGGGCCTTTCATGAATAATCAATATAATGATAATAATTTCATAGTCCATTTCAATATGTAAAACTTGACATCTCCTCTATAAAAGGTTCCAGTGCTAATATTAACATTATAGTATGACTGACTAAACTTTGACCAAGATACAAAGGAGAGTAATTCATTTCAAATTAGCACCATTAAATCTGAGAAATGCCCCATTCACCCAGCATTAGCTTGTAAATCACATTTCATTTGTGTAGAACAAGGCTGGCAATAAAAAATGTTTCAGTATTTTTTATTGTTGGAATATTGATGTCCGTCTTTATTCTAAGTAGTAATTAACTGCACGGCCATAAAACTATACTAGCAAAAAAATACTTTTTACCGACGCACCGCTTTACTTGGGTTTAACCTTTCATTTGCATAGGTTAATTTTAAACTGCAGTTCAAATTTAGCTTGAAAAGATAATTACAATATTTCACCTCCTTTCATCTCGGGTTATGTAAATGGGACTTTAATCTTTTCACAGTTCATATTATATTAATAAGTGAAAAAGTAGACTTGATTTACTTTATTCTGTCAATCACATTATGAGCAATAGGCTCAAATGAGAGCAAGCAGATACAGATCAGAAATTCAGCCTTAGTTTTATAATCGTACTCACAAAGAAATGACCTTATTTTCCTCTGTATTTCTCTTCATGAATAGATAGCGATGAGTTTATTTTTTAATGAATCATATTACTAAGCACTTATTGTTCCATTTAAAGTGATGAACCTTCGCTCAAAAGAAGTACATTTGGCCTTGGAACCTGAAAGCCTGGCAAGACTTCTCTACTATAAGGAAGAAACAAACTTTTTGGCAAATGAAAACCCCACTTGGTATTTTTTTTTATCTCACCTATAGATTAAGATATACTTGAGCAATATTTTTGAGATAAAAATATAATTTCCATACTTGGGTTTTCATTAAAGGGGTTGTCGTCCCACGAAAAAAAAATCTACAGTTTTCCAACCAGCACCTGGATCTGAATACTTTTGTTATTGCATGCAATTACAAATTTAGTACAGCCACTGAGTATTTTAATCTTAAAAAGATTAAAATAGACAAATCACCAGGACCAGATAGCATACACCCCCGTATCCTAAGAGAATTAAGTAATGTCATAGCCAGACCCTTATTTCTGATATTTAAGGATTCAGGGAATGTTTCACAGGATTGGTGCATAGCAAATGTGATGCCAATTTTCAAAAAGGTTCCAAAAACAGAGCTCGGAAACTATAGGCTGATAAATTTAACATCTGTTGTGGGTAAACTGTTTGAAGGTTTTCTGCGAGATGCTATCTTGGAGCACCTCAATGAAAATAAACAAATAACGCCATATCAGAATGGCTTCATGAGGGATTGGTCATGTCAAACTAATTTAATTAGTTTCTATGAGGAGGTAAGTTCTAGACTTGACAGCGGTGAATCAATGGATGTCTGGACTTCTCCAAAGCATTTGACACTGTATCGCATAAAAGGTTCGTGATTAGAGTTGAGCAAACAACTGGAAGTTCGGGTTCGACGGGTTCGGCTGAATTTCACCAAAATGTTCGGGTTCGTGATCCCAACTGAACCCGAACTTAACCCTGAAACCCCATTGTAGTCAATGGGGATCCAAACTTTGGCCACTAAAATGGCTGTAAAATAGCCTTGGAAGGGGCAAGAGGGCTGCAAAAGGCAGCAATATATAGGTAAATGCCCTGAAAACAAATGTGGATAGGGAAATGACTTAAAATAACAGAAAATACAGAAAAATAATAAATAAACGTTCTAAACCTGAGCCCAAGTGCGTGACAGTGACACCTGCCACCCAGCAAAGCATCTCCACCGAATCCCATGGAAGTGTTCAACTATCATCTACCAAACACTGGAGAGAAAGAGAAATAAAAGAGGAAATACCCACCTGCAATTCCTGGCTCTGAATGCCTTGATTTCAAAATTCCTGGTCCTTTGAAATGCTGTCATTCTTTCTGGTGGACAGTTTTAAAAACCTTATGGCGGTGGCTGTCCCACAGTACATGGATCCCAGCCGCCACTACTTTTGCAGGCGTCTACTGCACTACTGCTTTGGAGCCCTAACCTAGAAGGGGCCCATCCAGGAGGAGGAGGAGGAGGAGGCCCCTTCAGGGCCCCCTCAACAGTATCATACAATGAAATTATATATAGTGGCAGTATAGACAGTGTAGAAAGCGGATGGAAAATTAACCCGAACAGCCTCACACCCTACACACTGACCCCACCCCCTCCACTAAAAGCATTAACAAACTATTTACAAATGTACTTAAAAGAATATTAAAATATCTATAATGCAGCTAAACTAACTATATAAACAAACACAACTATATACACAGCTTATCCTTAACTTAACACCAGCCAAATACAAGTGGCTCGGAGGGTGGGTTCCTGCACCAATATAGGCCCTGGCCTCAAACACAATTGTCCAGCCAGGGCACAGTTCTGGAGGATGAGGAAGATGAGGAGGAGGAGAAGGAGTAGGAGGAACCCTGGGGGATACAGAGGACACAGACTATACACCTCCCTCAAAGAGGACAGCTTGTCCTTGCCTCTGGGCAGCCTGGCACACATGAGTGACTACATGCTGCAGTGCATGTGCAATGACCGCCAGTTACTACCACATTCTAACTTGTGCTGATAACTGGGTGGCCACCCTGCTGAATCCCCGTTACAAGGACAACGTGCCGTCCTTAATTCCCTCACTGGAGTGTGATAGAAAGAGGCGCCCACCAGTAGACGCACTGCTGATGGCATTCTCATCTGACACCGGGGACTCAGTGGAAGCACAAGGTGAAGGCAGAGGAGGAGGAGAAAGAAGTCACCAACGCAGCTGGGTCCCCACCAACACCTCAGAAGGCAGGGTTATCATGGGCAAAATGTGGAAAAGCGTTGTGCTCACACCACAACAACCTGCACCACCAGCAGATCTGGAACGTCTTAGCAGGAGGCAGCATTTCAGCAACATGGTGGAACAGTACACATACTGACTGATTGGTCTGCCCAGGGGCATAGATACAGGGGAAGCAGGGGAAGCAACTGCTTTGGGGCCCTGACCTAGAAGGGGCCCATCCAGGAGGAGGAGGACTAAAAGACGTTGTCAGGGCCCCCTCAACAGTATTATTCAATGATATACAGTGGCAGTACAGTCAGTGTAGAAAGCGGATGGAACAGCTGCTGGGCCTGGTCTGAGAGAGCAATCTTTAGTAGCCCCAGGAATGGCGGCATAAAAGGAAGGGGTTGCGCAAAAATTACTGTGGGAGGGGGGCCCCAGTCGAATATTTACTGTGGTGCCCAATCATTTCTAGCTACGCCACTGGGTCTGCCCCATTCAACTTCTGGGTCTTCAAATTGGTCACATGTCCTGAGGTTGCCCTTTACGCCTTGGAAGTGCTGGCCTACCCTGCAGCCACTGTATTGGTTGAACGTGTGTTTAGCTTGGCTGGGGTCATTAGCACAGACAAGCGCAGCCGCCTGTCTGCAGCCAATGTGGGCAAGCTTTTGTTTATTAAAAAGAACCAGGCATGGATCTAACAGGACTTGTTTGTACCTAATGCAGAATAGACATGAATACCGGCCTCACCAAACCATTGTTATACTACCGTGCACTTACACTTTGTTTTATTTTTTTATATTTTCCCAATTTTTTGGGGTCTACAGCAATTTATTTAAAGAAATAAAAATAAAAAACATGTTGTTGGCGACTAGTACCTTTTGGCTTCACAGCCTAAAAGGCTTTATGTCATGCAAGAATGTCACTTATGCAGTGCAGGGTTACTTGACAGCAAATAATTTGAATATGTCAACCCCTGATCTCCCAGACTGATTAACTATATTATTGTCCCTGGCACATATGCAGCGCAGGCCACAAAGAAATTTCCGGCCTAAAGAATTATGATTTATCACCACCCATGGAAAACATGGATTTCAGTGGTATATTTTGGGGTGTATGACCTCATTGTTCTCAACATCATCATCCTCCCAGTCTTCACCCCTGCCTTCTTTGTCGGTCTGCACACCGCAGAAAGCAGCAGCGGTTTGCACCTGTGTTTTGTCATCATCAGAGACGTGCTGCCGTGGTCTTCCCTGTCCCCATCCTCAAACTTAGGTGGTTGGGCATCCGTGCACTCAATCTCTTCCACTTCTGGAGCAGGACTATGGTTATGGCCCTAGGAAACCCTGCCAGCAGAGTCATAAAGAAGCATAAGAGACTGCTGCATTTAACTGCCAATAGTCAACAATTAAGTTCACTATACACTAAGACAGTGCCCGTGTCATAAACAGAATACATTTCTTTAGGTTACACAACAGTGTAACGGAGCAATTCAATACAATTACTTCACTATCACCAAAAATTTTATTTTTCAAACCAACAATGTAAAAACAGAAGTTAACGGTTTTATTTAACTGTCAGAAATGCAGCGTACATCGCAAATGTTCTATCTACCACAAAACCTGTGTGTTTGCAACCAACTATGTAAATGCGGCGTTCGAAAGGTTATTTTAAATGACTGAAATACAGGGTAGGCCTCAGATCTGCTATGTATCACAAAACCAGTGTTTATTGCAACAAACTACATTAATGCAGTATGTCACTGCTAAATTTTAAAATACGTTTTTGTGCGGTGTATGCCAAACTGCTCTGTGTAACAACAATACAGGTTTATTTCCCACAAACTACACGGTGGGCCATTTATATGGATACACCTTAATAAAATGGGAATGGTTGGTGATATTAACTTCCTGTTTGTGGCACATTAATATATGTGAGGGGGGAAACTTTTCAAGATGGGTGGTGACCATGGTGGCCATTTTGAAGTCGGCCATTTTGAATCCAACTTTTGTTTTTTCAATAGGAAAAGGGTCATGTGACATCAAACTTATTGGGAATTTCACAAGAAAAACAATGGTGTGCTTGGTTTTAACATGACTTTATTCTTACATGAGTTATTTACAAGTTTCTGACCACTTATAAAATGTGTTCAATGTGCTGCCCATTGTGTTGGATTGTCAATGCAACCCTCTTCTCCCACTCTTCACACATTGATAGCAACACCGCAGGAGAAATGCTAGCACAGGCTTCCAGTATCCGTAGTTTCAGGTGCTGCACATCTCGTATCTTCACAGCATAGACAATTGCCTTCAGATGAGCCCAAAGATAAAAGTCTAAGGGGTCAGATCGTGAGACCTTGAGGGCCATTCAACTGGCCCACGACGACCAATCCACTTTTCAGAAAACTGTTCCTCTAGGAATGCTCGTACCTGACAACCATAATGTGGTGGTGCACCATATTGCTGGAAAAACTCAGGGAACGTGCCAGCTTCAGTGCATAAAGAGGGAAACACATCATCATGTAGTAATTTCGCATATCCAGTGGCCTTGAGGTTTCCATTGATGAAGAATGGCCCCACTATCTTTGTACCCTATATACCACACCATACCATCAATGTTTTTGTTCCAACAGTCTTGGAGGGATCTATCCAATGTGGGTTAGTGTCAGACCAATAGCGGTGGTTTTGTTTGTTAACTTCACCATTCACACAAAAGTTTGCCTCATCACTGAACAAAATCTTCTGCGTAAACTGAGGGTCCTGTTCCAATTTTTGTTTTGCCCATTCTGCAAATTCAGTGCGCCGATCTGGGTCATCCTCGTTGAGATGCTGCAGTAGCTGGAGTTTGTAAGGGTGCCATTTGTGAGTAGCTAATATCCACCGAAGGGATGTTCGACTAATGCCATTCTCCAGTGACATGCGGCGAGTGCTATGCTGTGGGATCTTGCTGAATGAAGCTAGGACAGCCACTGATGTTTTTCATTAGTGACAGATTTCATGCGTCCACATTTTGGGAAATCCAACACTGAACCAGATTCACGAAACTTAGCAAGCAGTAACTGTAGCATGGGAGATGGGTGGTCTCGTAGGGTGTCTTGCATTGAAATCTGCTGCAATGACCCGGTTACTGCGTTCACCAGACATCAACACAATTTCTATCCGCTCCTCACGTGTTAACCTTGGCGAAATGTCAATGGCTGTAAACAAAGAGAAACTTGTAAATAACTCATGAAAGAATAAAATTACGTTAAAACCAAGCACACCATTGTTTTTCTTGTGAAATTCCCAATAAGTTTGAAGTGTCACATGACCCTCTTCCTATTAAAAAAACAAAAGTTGGATTCAAAATGGCCGACTTCAAAATGGCCGCCGTGATCTTGAAAAGTTTCCCTCCTCACATATACTAATGTGCCACAAACAGGAAGTTAATATCACCAACCATGGAGTCATGGAGAATATAAAGTAATGGTTTACTACTTCTTCTGCCTTCTCCTCTGGTAGGTGTATAACACTGTGCCGCCTCCTTTATTGGACCTAGTAAACACGGATCGCCAGGTGTCTTAGACATACTGTAGGAGAGCGGCAGGTTTGTTGCAAACACTGATTAGCATTACCTGTGGATGCCTCAGTTATAGTGGAAAATAAAAATATCAGTGTCCTGAAGATGTCTTCTAACCTGTTCGCTAGGAGTGAAGGGTAAACATGGGAAAAAAAATGGGGATTGCAGTCAGCACAACCCAATACGCAGGTGCACGTTGCTATGGTGAAATACACATACAAACGTAAAAACAAAGGTGCAATGGCACACTGCAGCTAGAGCTCCGTCCTGCCACTATGCTGGATGTTAGATGAGGCATTAGTTTATATTCTGGCCAAATTATGTAAGCCACCCACCACTTCACGGTTGCCTCTCGAGTGGTCCCTAACATTAATTCTTACCTTTTATGGGCCATATCAGCCACACAAAACCCAGGAGTGCAGGTGCAGCATGCATGCCAGATACACTCTGCTTGTAACCCCGTCTGGTGCCATACAGCGTTCATCAGATCAAGGGATGCAAATACCAACATGCATGCTGAGCCCACTAGTACTTCTCCTGGAACCAAATGGCTTCTGGTAAGTTCAATAAAGCAGACTCAGTTTTATACTGACTTTAAAACCAGCCTACAGGGCGGATTCACTAGTCAGGTGTGCATGACTGCATGGAGGTCACCACGCCTCCCATATATGCTACAAAGGAAAAAAATGGGGATTGCAGTCAGCACAACCCAATACGCAGGTGCACGTTGCTATGGTGAAATACACATACAAACGTAAAAACAAAGGTGCAATGGCACACTGCAGCTAGAGCTCCCGTCCTGCCACTATGCTGGATGTTAGATGAGGCATTAGTTTATATTTTGGCCAAATTATGTAAGCCACCCACCACTTCACGGTTGCCTCTCGAGTGGTCCCTAACATTAGTTCTTACCTTTTATGGGCCATATCAGCCACACAAAACCCAGGGAGTGCAGGTGCAGCATGCATGCCAGATACACTCTGCTTGTAACCCCGTCTGGTGCCATACAGCGTTCATCAGATCAAGGGATGCAAATACCAACATGCATGCTGAGCCCACAAGTACTTCTCCTGGAACCAAATGGCTTCTGGTTAGTTCAATAAAGCAGACTCAGTTTTATACTGACTTTAAAACCAGCCTACAGGGCTGCGTACCTGCGTACCTGCGTATTGCACCTGCGTATTGGGTTGTGCTGACTGCAATCCCCATTTTTTTCCTTTGTAGCATATATGGGAGGCGTGGTGACCTCCATTCAGTCATGCACACCTGACTAGTGAATCCGCCCTGTAGGCTGGTTTTAAAGTCAGTATAAAACTGAGTCTGCTTTATTGAACTTACCAGAAGCCATTTGGTTCCAGGAGAAGTACTAGTGGGCTCAGCATGCATGTTGGTATTTGCATCCCTTGATCTGATGAATGCTGTATGGCACCAGACGGGGTTACAAGCAGAGTGTATCTGGCATGCATGCTGCACCTGCACTCCCTGGGTTTTGTGTGGCTGATATGGCCCATAAAAGGTAAGAATTAATGTTAGGGACCACTCGAGAGGCAACCGTGAAGTGGTGGGTGGCTTACATAATTTGGCCAAAATATAAACTAATGCCTCATCTAACATCCAGCATAGTGGCAGGACGGAGCTCTAGCTGCAGTGTGCCATTGCACCTTTGTTTTTACGTTTGTAAGGGTAAACATGGCACCCGCTCGTGCATGCAATGTGCATCATGTCCAGCAGTTTCAAACAGCAGAGACCCCTGGCTAATGACTGTGACCATCAATAATTCCGATCACGGTCATTAAAGCCTTTAGATCAGGGATGCTCAACCTGCGGCCCTCCAGCTGTTGTAAAACTACAACTCCCACGATGCCCTTCTGTAGGATGATAGCTGTAGGCTGTCAGGGAATGATGGGAGTTGTAGTTTTGCAACAGCTGGAGGGCCGCAGGTTGAGGATGCCTGCTTTAGATGAAATGATTAAGTGAGATCACGGCATCTATAGGGTGAAAAACCTGGAAACTCGAGCTTCTGGGCTTCTGACCGTCATTATCTGGAGCCAATGAGGATGTTGGCAATTAAATTCAATATGCTGAGTCTCTCTGAAGAGACCCAAGGTCCAGCAGGTGGAAGGCCATCATAAGAAATGAACAATTCTGTACAAATCATGGGTCTAATAGACCTTTGATTTTTCAGAATAAAAAATAAGGATTTTGTAGACTTAAATATGAGCTTCAAAATCATAAAGAAAGTAAAAAAACACTTAAAAAATATATATACAATCACAAAAAAAAAATAATAAAGATATAAACATCATGGGCATCACCACATCTGAAAATTCCGTACTATTAAAATATGAAAATATTTTTTTCAATACGGCGAATAGCAAAACGGAAAAAGGGTCAAAATGGGCAATTTGCCATTTTTTCAATGCTTCTCTTACCCCAAAAAATTAATAAAAAGTGATTAAAAAGTTACACTCACTCCACACACTAGTGTAAATAAAAACTAAAAATTGTCCCACAAAAATTAGCCCCACATAGCTTAGTACATATAGCTATAAAAAAGAAGTTATGGGGGTCAGAATATGGTGATGTATAAAAAAAAATTTTTTTACACTATTTAGACATAAAATCCTATACATATGTGGCATTGTTGTAATCGTGAAAAATCATGAAAAAAAGTACAAAAAAATCTACAGGATATAAGACAATATGCGGATGTGCATGGCTACATTTATAAAATCAAAGAAAATGCACTAAAACAGTAGACACAAATATAATATATGGACTAAGTCCTCACTCCAATGAAAAAATTTGAGACTCTTAGCCAATATATTTTGATCAAAACCCATCTATGTCCACCTAACTAGCGCCACTGTGGTTTCAGATCAGGCAGGGCCTACTTTATATTTACCTATGCAGTTGTGCATCTATGGTCATGTGTGAATGTGCTTCTATTCTGGGAGTAGCATTCATTTGTACTTTGCCCACCTATCTAACAGGCGAGCTTGATTAGGTGGTACATATAGCTGTGTGTGCTCTTCCTCTCATTGGTTGCTGATACACACAGAGGTAACTAGGAGAGGCACCATATATGTGTGGGGTCTGCTCTCCTGAATATAGATGCACAACTGCATAGGTAGATTTAGAGTAAGACCTGCCTGACCTGAGACCACCGTGACAATGTGAAGGTGGGCACAGATGTATTTTGATAAAAATATATTAGCTAAGAGTCTCATATTTTATCATTAGAGTAAGGGCTTATTCCATATTTTATGTTTGCATCTACTGTTTTAGTGCATTATTTTCTGCGATTTTGTATCTTTGTAATCATATTGACCCTGAGAATGAAAGGCACAGGTCAGTTTTGCCGCAAAGGGAACACCGTGGGAACAAACCTGTAAAGCGATGGAGGAATTGCATTTTTACCAATTCGGACCCATTTGGAATATTTTTCCTCTTCCCATTACATTGTATGTCATATTAAATGGTGGCATTAGAAAGTACTTGTCCCTTTAAAAAATAAGCCCTCATACAGCTAGGTGAACGGAAAAATAAAAAAGTTATGGCTCAAGCAAGATAGGGAACAAAAATTAAAACGTAAAAACGAAAAAACCTCCGATATCATGAGGGTTAAGGACTTTTTGAGGACATATTATGTGCCAAAAATAAATGAAAAGAAGTAAAAAAATATAATAAATGCAAATAAAAGAAAAAAAAACTATACAACTTATATATCAAACAACCAATACAAAATATGGAGCCCACTTTAAGAATTTATTTTTGTGTTAATTTGCAGATTTAAAAAATAAAAGATATATTCCAATTAAATGACTTATTTTTTTGCAGTTTTCTCCAAATGAAACTAAAAAAAGAAAACTCGAAAACATATTAATAAAAGCGCTAGGTGTCACATGAAAAAGGTCACAAAACTTATTTTGGTAATCCAACAAATAATAAAGTTACAACCATGTGATATACACATGATATAAATTACAAAAAATGTGCCTGTGATTTTTCAGGTTTGGTCATAAAATGTTTAAAACACAACACAACCTTCATCTGGGTGAAGTGTGATTTTCATAACATACTGTAGCTGCTTGCAATAACACATAAAAATGTTCCCATAATGTAGAAGCATGTGAAAGTAAAACTGCTGATATACCTGCACCTACACAGGGCAAAGATACTGCAAAAATGACAAACTTATGCTACATAAAATAGTAACAATAGCTACATATCCACTAACAATTACAGTAATTTTCAGACTTCAATATTATTTGAAAGGTGTCAGTTTAGAAGAACACAGGTTCATTGCATCTCGGGTAATTGCTTACACTCATGTGCAATTTTTGACCAGACAGTATATGAAAATATAAATGAAACATCACTTGATGTGGATAACAATAACTTGGCAAATGTCCAAAAATTGTACAAATGCTCTCTATATAATCTCTGATATTTATTTTAAACATAAAAGTAACAATTGACAACAATATTGTCAAAACATTGTACTTACAAGAACTGTATAAGAAAAAAAAAATTATAATAAAATGGTGGCATTCAAAAATGCACAGAAGTTGTCATATCTGTTTCAGTAAATACTTGCATTCCCTGTGTAATACCAATTCTGGATCATCTATTCTTATGGCTTTATGTTGTAGCATTCCTTAATTATTTCTACTAGACGTTATGAATGAATTGCTAGCAGTTTGCAATAACGGCCCAGTTGGGTGCTACCAGTTAAGGGGTGTCCATGACACTATCCAATCAGTCCCGCAAGTGTCAGAATGTGCAGGGACACACACCCAAATGGTAACACCCATCTGGACTAGTGGTGAGCAAAGTTCTCACAAATTTGATTCAGCTGCTTCGCCGAATTTCACAAAGATATTCGCTTTATGATGAATTACTTTGTCAGGAAGCACATTTCTTTGTGAGTAGCGGGCACAATGACGTGGAACGGTGATGGTGCCGCCACTCGTCGTTGAACCACTCAGATGCCGTGTTCATTGCTGATCGCAGCATCTGAGATGACCATTGAAAGCTGTTAGGGTTTATTCTGTAAAAAAGAAAAAAGAAAAAATACTCACCTTATCTATTTGATCATGAACAGTCTGCTGCGGCCATTCTGATTGAAGATCCAGCATGAAATATGGCGCGCTGCGTGACAACGTCATCACACTGGCCTGTGTGGTGACGTCATACATCACCGCGCACAAGAGTTCGTGTGGGATCTTCAGTCGAGATGGCCAGGGCAGACTCTTTGCGTGCAAATAGATGAGTTGAGTACAAGGTTTTTTTTACCGCAATTTTAGGCCAAATTTATTCATTCCCACGAAGCAAGAGGAAATTTGGCTTTGGGCAAACTGAATTTTCCCTGAAATTCGGATCCAAGTCCACTTTGTGAATTTTGATTTGCTCAACATTATTATGGACCTTCC
>JAKVIS010001133.1:0-40987 GCA_033119425.1 Bufotes viridis
TGTAGGTTGATAGCTGTAGGTTGTCCAGGAATGATGGGAGTTGTAGTTTTGCAACATTTGGAGGGCCAGAGTTTGGACATGCCTGTCCTAGAGGCTCATTTGCATATATTAAAGCATCATTTTTCTCAGCAATGCGGGCACATATGAACATGGGACCAATAAAGATGCCTTCAGCTGCCAAGAGCACACGTAACAGGTCAGTGTCATAGGTACAAATCTGCTGACAGATGTCCGTTAAGGTATAAATTAGGGTTGTTTCGGGTATCGAACATTCGATACCCAATCGATACTTTTCTCTGGTATCGCACTCGATACCAGGAAAAGTATTTTATCGATACTGGGCTGCGCTACTGCACAGCCCAGTATAGGAGAGCGTGACTGCGCCGCTCTCAGCGCGGCCATGTTCTCCTCGGCAGCACAGGGAGAAGGAGGCAGTCTCTCCCTCCCCTGTGCTGCCGCTTCAACCAATAGAGGGAGAGGGGCGGAGCGGGGGCGGGAGGAGGGGTGGAGCTGGGGGATGGGAGCACTGGCCAGCAATGCCGAGTAGTTTCTTATATAAATGCAGGCAGAAGACACAGCCTGCCAGCGACCCAGCACTGCAATCAGAGGCAATTAACCCCTCAGGTGCGGCACCTGAGGGGTTAATAGCCTCTGATCGCAGCGCTCGGTCACAGGCAGGTGCCGGCAGCCTGTGCCTTCTGCCTGCATTTATATGTATTAAAACATTGGTGGGCAGTGGGCAGTGTGCCCCCTTCCCCCAGTAATAAAATCATTGGTGGCAGTGGCCACAGGGTCCCCTCACCTCCTCCTCATTGGTGGCAGTGGCAGTGATCGGAGCCCCAGCACTGTAATGCTGGGGCTCCGATCGGTTACCATGGTAACCAGGACGCTTCTGAAGTCCTGGCTGCCTTGGTCTGCTCCCTGCTGCTGTGTGCACTGTGCACAGGGCAGCAGGGAGAGGGTGAGATCCTATTCACCCTGATAAAGCTCTATTAGGGCGAAAAGGATGAGAAGATCCCAGGTTCTAGCCCCTAAGGGGGAAAATAGTTAATAAATAAACTGTAAAAAAAAAAAAAGTTAAAGTACACCAAAATATTAATTATAAATCACCCCCTTTCCCAATTTTACATATAAAATATAAAACAATAAATAAAATATTACATATCGCCGCGTCTCAAAAGTCCAAACTATAAAAAAATCCACTTTTATGCGGTGAACGCCGTAAAAGAAAAAAAAAAGAAAAAGAAAAAATGCACGATTCGCCATTTTCTTTTAGTCGCCTTGTCCCCACAAAAAAGTAGGATAGGACTGTTGTATTATGAGCCGGCGGTTTCATAAAATGTGGAATGCACGCGGATTTCTTTGGCGTTTTTATTTTTTTCGCGTGGTATCGAATGGTATCGAGTATCGCAATACTTTTTTATGGTATCGATACCGAATCAAAATTTTGGTACCGAAACAACTCTAGTATAAATAATGTTAATGCGGCTCTCTAGGAACCCTAATATCTCAAGAAGAAAATGAAAACCATTGAGCTATTACTTCAGGCTGCTCATGAAGGTCTCTCCTGTACAATCTGTCTTATATAACATACCAGTCTCATTCAGAGGAGACTGATTGTGCCCTGCAGCGTTTCATACCAGATTATTGCACCTGCCTAAAGCTGGATTCACACGTCCGTTAAACACAGACGTGAACTGTTCGTGGTAACGTGGGCTAGATTCCTGCTTAGAGCAGGAGCGCACGGCGTGATTAGTTGCTATGACGCCGTGCGCTTCCTGCCGCCGCTGCAGTACAGTAATACAGTCGTATAGATCATACTAGTGTATTACTGTACTGCAGCAGCGGCAGGAAGCGCACGGCGTCATAGCAACTAATGACGCCGTGCGCTCCTGCTCTAAGCCGAAATCCAGCCCACGTTACCACGGACAGTTCACGTCTGTGTTAAACGGACGTGTGAATCCAGCCTTAAAGGGGTATTCCCATCTCAGACCATGGGGGCATATTGCTAGGATATGCCCCCATTCTCTGATTGGTGCGGGTTCCACCGCTGGAACGAAAACGAAGCGGGGAGCGCTGTGGCTGCAGGACCCCGGATTTCCAGGGGCCTGTCCACTACTAAGCTCTGCTCCCATAGAAGTGAATGAAACCGCACCGCGCATGCACGGCCCATACTCCCAATAATTTCTATGGGGCCGACGGAAATAGCCGAGCCAGCGGTCGGCTATTTTCGGCAGCCCCATAGAAATGAATAGAGGGTGGCTGCGCATGCGCAGTGCGCCCTCCGTTCATTTCCTCGCTCTGTTTTCATTGTCGGTATGGGTCCCCAGCGGTGGAACCTGCACCTATCAAACAATGGGGGCATATCCTAGTGATATGCCCCCATTGTCTGAGATGGGAAAACCCCTTTAAGCCCCGTTCACACGTCAGTGTTTGGTCAGTGATTTCTATCAGTGATTGTGAGCCTAAACCAGGAGGGGAGCCTCCACAGTCATAAGGTATGAGGGAAGATCTGCTCCTGTTCTGTGTTTAGAGCCGCACCTGGTTTTGGCTCAGAATCACTGATGGAAATCACTGACCAAACACTGACCGTGCGAATGAGGCCTTAAGCTGAGTTCACATCAGCGTTCAGCCTTTCCGGAAAGGACGGATTTGGCACATAACCGAGCCTATGAGCCCCATAGAATATAATGGGGTCTGTTAGGTTCCGCTCAGAGGAAGATTTTTGAAGCGGAGACAAAAGTCCTGCACTTTTTAGCAGTGTGGACCGGCAGATGCGGATTGCGGACCCCATTCAAGTGGGGTCAATTTGTAGTCCGCGGGCATGGCTAGGACGCGGTGGTGTACTTGAGGCCTTACACTGTGCAGTAGGTGGTTGCTGGGCACAGGTATCAGTGCTATGTGACCTCGGGGCAGTGCCGTTTCTATCACCACACGTCCCTGGAGAAAACATCTGACCCTTCACACTTACAATCTGTGTCAGGAGCAGAGTAAGGGAGCAAACAGGAAGTGGAAAGTAGTAATTCATTCAATTGTCCTCATCCCATGGCGCTGTCCCCAGGGCTCCGTGACAGGCACACCAGAAAACTGACGCAAATACTTTCACATGAGGATTTGGCTGCGATCATCTATTTAGAGACATAAGTATTGAAACATCAAAAATCTTAGTTCCCCCCCCCCCCACGCTGCCTTCCAAAAGCCATCCGTTTTATTTTTTTAGTCCTATGTGGGTTTGGTGTGTTTGCAGTTGTAGTTTGCTGAGTCGCCACTTCATGTTCTGTAGGAGGTACTGTGAAACGGCACTGTTCAGTATGTGATAATGGGTCATTTAGATGGTTATTGTTGTGTTTTACTACTAAAACAAAAGTTTTTTTTTATTGCTTTATGCTGCCATATTCTGTCACCTATAACTTTTTATTTTTCCATCAATGGAGTTGTGTCATGGCTTGTTTTTTTGATTTTATTTATTTTTTTGCCCTGTAAACTATAGGTTTTATTAGTACCGGTTTGGGGTGCACGCTACTTTTTAATCAGGATGATCAAATGGCAGTTCTGGCTCCTAATATATATTCCCTTTATAACATTTAGGGCTTGTTCACATTACCATGCCGTGTTTTGCGGTCCGCTAAATGCGGATCCGCAAAGCACGATTGCAATTTACGGAACGGACGGCCCTTTATAGAAATGCCTATTCTTGAATAGGACAGGACCCATAATTTTTGCGTGGCCACAGAACGGAGCAATGGATGCGGACAGCACACAGAGTGCTGTCTTCATCTTTTGCGGCCCCATAAAAGTGAATGGGTCCGCCCCCTAGCCGAAAAAAAATGCGGCTCGGATGCGGACCAAAACCACAGTCGTGTGAACGAGCCCTTAGTGAGGGATAAATTATAAGACTTTCATTTTTTTTAATACTTTCGAACTCAGCAATACCAATTATATTGGTTCTAATTTTTTTTTACATATTTAAAAACTTAATAAGGCCCCTTTCACACTAGCGTTTTTGCTTTCCGTCCTAGAGTTCTGTCCTTGGGGCTCTAGGACGGAAAGCTACTGATCAGGATTATCCCCATGCATTCTGAATGGAGAGCAATCCGTTCAGGATGCATCAGGATGTCTTCCGTTCAGTATGTCAACGTTTTTTGGACTTTGACAAAAGCGCAGCATGCTGCGGATTTGTCTCCGTCCAAAAATCCGGAAGACATGCCGTAACGCCGGATCCGGAATTAATGCCCATTGAAGTGCATTAATCTGGATCCGGCCTTAAGCTAAACGTCGTTTCGGCGCATCGCCAGATCCGACGTTTAGCTTTTTCTCAATTGTTACCATGGCAGCCAAGACGCTAAAGTCCTGGTTGCCATGGTAAAATGTAGTGGGGAGCGGGGGAGCAGTATACTTACCATCCGTGCGGCTCCCGGGCGCTCCAGAGTGACGTCAGGGCGCCCCACACACATGGATCACGCTTCCGTGGGCTTTCAGGTCCGTGCCTCCACACCGCAGAAGATGAGACATGTCCTATCTTTTGTCATATTTCGCGGATCGCTGACCCATTCAAGTCAACGGGTCCTCACCGCAAAATGAAGTTTGCATGCCTGGTGCCTACGTATTGTGGACTGCTATTTGCGGTCCCCAACATGGGCACAGAGGCCGTACGTTTGAGTGAACGGACCCTGACAATGAGAATAGTGGCTTGTGTACCCTATGATGACACAACGGGCGCTGAGCACTTTCCCCATGGACTACAACAGATCCCTGGAGATATCTCTTGCAGTATTATCCACTGTGCACCAGCCCTTCAAAGAAGATCTGACAACTCTCCATAAAATAACAATTCCGGAACATCTTTTCTTCTTTTTTTTTTTTTTTTGCTTGGGCCGTTCCTCTTTTATCACTCTTTGAAATAGATGAACTGATAACTAGAGTTTGCCATTCCTTTTGTCAGCACGTCCATCCTCTCCAAACCACCAGAGGACATGGATTATTTCGACCACTGCTGAACGAGGCTCTTGGTGACTACTTTCCTCGCCGTTTGATAGACCCTGGGCAGGCCTTTCTCCATGACACTTAGCCTGTACAAGAAACAATACCATTGACTACGCGTCCAAAGGTCGTTGTGTTATCCTGTAAAACTGTCACGGATGTAATTCCTTCCTGTCTGATCGATACCACAAGCTTTACCGGCAACCTGCTACTATGCGTGCAGCCTACCCGGCGAAAAAATGGCCGCTATAATTTGATTGGTTACCTTGGATGTCCGCCAGTTTTAAGCCTTCTCCATAGAGTTTTCATTATAGTTCAGCTAAGTCCTGACCTTTTTGAGGTTTCACAGATTTTCTAGCAGTGTGCACTATATTTTTCCAAAAAAACACATTCTTGAAATTCAAGCTGCTCTTTTTACTACTCATTAGCACTTTTGCTTCAGGTAGAGTCACTATAATGGCCAAGAACAACCTCCTGGCTGCATATTCAAGGTAATTGGAGGTTTTCGCCTTTAGCTAGAACACGAATAATTTAATTTTCTGTTTGGAAAAAACAAACACATTGCTTTCACAAAAAGTACTGCTTGACTTGTTTTTTCATTCCCAGAACTCACCACCTAACTTGATTTTAATTACTAAAATGTCATTAAGCACTAAAATGCAATATGTACAGAGCCAATGTAGCTGGTGCGGTAAAAAAATGTTATTACTCTACAGCAGAAGAAAACTTAAAGGGGTTGTACAAGCTTTTTTAAATGATGGCCTAGCCATAATCATTAGCTGGTTGGCAGGGGTCCGACACCCTGCTGATCACCTGTTTTCTGTAGTTCTGTCGCCAAAAGTTGGTGCTGGGGCTACCCTCTCCATCCACATTGTAGTTTTCAGTGCTCAGCACTATAGCTCTGCTCCCATTGAGGATAGGCCATCACTTATAAAGGGCTGGATAACCCCCAATAGGCCCTTAAATGGGTTATCCCTGCACGGCAGCCGCTGTATCTTCCCGTTGTGCCGATCAAAGCATCCGCCGATGGGGGGGAGCAACCTATAGCAGGCTGCGACGGGGGGGAGCCTCTCTAGCATTGCGGGTGACGCTAGTGAGGCTTGTCCCCGTCACGGCCTACTATTGGCTGCTCCCCCCGTCGCTTGATGTTTTGATCCGCGCAACGGGGAGATGCAGCGGCGTCTGTGCAGGGATCTGGAGCGAAGTGGGTGCCCGGGAGCAGGTAAGTATAATGTATACGAGGGGCCTGGGCATTGGGGGGGTTATTATAGGGGAAGGATAACCCCTTTTAATACATTAGAGGTTATGAACACCTTCGCACTGATTTTTTTTTTTACTGTTCATTTGCTTTCTAAATACAAAATGAAGCATCTTGAAACAGCCTTGGTTAAAAATGTCCTAATATTTTGCATCTTTCATTTAGCTGGTGGTGCTCCCATCTATCAGTGTTAGGCCTTATGCACCCAGCCGTTGCTCGGCTGTTCAGTGCATTCGCAGAAGGATCCATCCGTGATGCAGTGATCACATGGCCGGTGCCCTCATATTGTGGACCCATTGTTTGCAGGCCACAATACGGGCACAGCCGAGCAACAGCCGTGTGCATGAGGCCTTACCCTGGGTTCAGACCTGAGCGTTCTTGAAACGCGCGTTTTAGTCGTTCTTGCGATTGACTACTGTGGTGTCAATCACAATACGCGCGACAAACGCCCCAAAAAAAGCTCAAGTACTTGTTTATGCGTAGGGCGTTTTACAGCGCTTCGAACGCGCTGTAAAACGCGAAAATGTGAACCAGTCCCATAGGGAAGCATTGGTTTGCATGTGTTGTGAGTTTTACAGCGCGTTAGAACGCGCTGTAAACCGCGCAAGTGTGAACTTAGGGTTAGAGAGAGGAACAGAGGGGGGAGGATGCAGCAGAGGGTGGGTGAAGGGGAAATCATCCAAGGAAGCTCGCACATGCTGTATGTAGGGAAGAAAGCAGACACAGGGCAGTTTGCAGGGAGAGGAGGGGGAATCACATAGACGTTGTACAATTGTAGAGAGAAAGCAGAGCACTCCTCAATGTCAATTAGCACAAGTGAGAGGAGAGCCTTCTTGAGCAGTAACTGTGCTGATGCATGGTAGCTAGTGAAGGCAGCAGCATCTTGGACACACAGAGCTGATATCCAGCATGTATTACTGGGAGGGACATGTCCACATAAGAAAAGTCTGAAATTAGGAGCAGTGTGCAAACTAAAGTTCAGGAATGACTACAGACTGAAACTTAGGGCAACTTTTTTTTTTTTCTAACTCAAAGTTACCACTAAAGGCTCATTCACATGATCATTGTGTTTTCCATGTTTGTATTCTGTCACAGGAACAGAAAAGTAGAACAAAATGGCCGTGTTATAATCTCCATTAGTTTGAATGCATAATTATGATCATTGGTTTTACTCAGTTTATGTTCGTCCATCAGGTTTTAGTTCTCTTTGACAGGGAAAAAGTGGTGTTTGCTGCGCTTTTTCTCCCTCAAAGAAACATAACGGAAACATGATGAACAGGAGCTTTCCCTTTTTTTGAAAAAACACAGAAAGCGTTCATCTTGTATCCGCAGTTCAATCTGCTCAACAGGAATAGGTAAAACACCATGTTGGTATCCATACTGTTTACCCTAGGTACACACCTAAGTGTTTTTCAGCGCGTTCAAACGCGCTGTAAAACGCACAACATGTGGAAAGCCATGCTTCCCTATGGGCATGGTTCACATTTGGGCGTTTTACAGCGCGCTAAAAAACGCCAAACGCTGTCGCTTCAGCATGAGCTTCTTTTGGGCGTTTTCACGCGCCTATGGGCCATGCTGAAATAGGGGAAAATCACTGAATCGCGCGTATGATGCGCGTTTCTTAGTTACAAAAACGCGCATCCAAAAACGCACGTAAAACGCGCGTCATACGCGCGATTCAGAAACGCTTAGGTGTGTTCCCAGCCTTAAACAACGCAAGGACTATGGAGCAAAATAAAACAGCATACACAACTTACAATGAAATATAAATTGACAGTATAAAAAAATACAAAAAAAATAATTGATCGCCTGTATATACAGTACATTTACTACTATCATATGGCACGGGTGCCAGAAGCGGTGCCCAGAGCCTTCTCTGTGGGCACCCGCACCCTGGAAACAGTATATGGTGTACCGATATGCCTTAAGCCTGATTCACATGTCAGTGTTTCACGGACAGCACACGTCCCCATTCATTAAATGTGTGTATTCAGAGATCAGTGTTTTAGCACGGTCAGTGGGTCCGTGTTTTTAGCAGGGATGCATGCTCTATTTTGTCTGTGTTCACGGATCTATCACGTCCATTATAGTCTGTGGGTCCGTGAAAACCACGGATGCCATCCGTGCTTCACGGATCATTAAGAAGAGATGCTTTGAAAATAATTTTTCAGCTGTTCAGTGTCAGTGAAACACGGATGCAACACGGACAGCAAAAAACGGACACATGGATCCTTCATGGACGGCTTCAAGGATGCATCACTGACCACCTGCTCACGGATTTGAGCACGGACGTGTGAATGAGGCCTTAGAGTTTTCCTGCCATTCGTTTTGTAAGATAACCTGTGTGTCCTAAAGGGATGCAGCAAAACCGCAGGAATGTAATTCCCTTCCAGCTTCTCTGCTCTTTGATTTCACCAATAAAAGTGTATTGAGGAATTGCTGTACGTGCGGTTTTCTAATACACGTGACAAGCATAAATTCAACTTTCTCTCGCCAGATGGGACCCTGCCCCTTAAATGATTTTTCTGGTACATCAATATCGATGTCCTATACATCAATATCTGATCGGCGGGGGTCCTCACCCTTCCCTTCTGTAGGTCGACTGTTTTGCTATAGCTGCCGTTTGCTTTGGTGCCAGAAGCCGGCACTGGCACAGCTCTGTCCATAGTGTGTAGTGCATGGAGCTTGTTACGGCGGTGCAGTTTCCATTGAGGTGAATGTGAAAAGCACTACAGTAACCAGCTATGTCCACTACACACAGTGGACGGCTTCCGGCGCTGGATCTACTGTAAAACAGCTGTTTGTGGGGGTCCAGTGTGTCAGATGCTTGCTGAACAGACATTTCTGCTTCCCAGAAGCTTTCCTTCAGGGCTCATGCACACAGATTGCGGATCCGCAAAATATAGATACCGGCCGTGTGCACTCCGCATTTTGCGGACTGGAACGTACGGCACAGTCCTATCCTTGTCCCTAAGGGCTCATGCACACCAATAATTTTTTTATTCACTTCAATGGTGCCACAAAAGATGCGGAAAGCACAACACGTGCTGTCAGCATCCGTATGTCTGTTCTACAGCCCCGCAAAAAACAAATAGAACATGTCCTATTCTTGCCCGTCAGAAGAACAGAAAAATAAAAAAAACGATCTGTTATTTTGAGCGTATGTTATGCTCATTCTGCATTAGGCTAGTTTCACACTAGCGGCAGGATGTATCGACAGGCTGTTCACCCGACGGAACAGCCTGTTGGATCCGTCCTGCCGCTAGTGAACGTGTGCCCCCGGACTAACGCTCCGGCCCCATTGACTATAATGGGGGCGGGGCAGAGTTCTGGCAGAGGCACGGCAGCGCACAGCGAGAGGCTGCCGGAATAAATGTCGGACATGTCATAGTTTTATTCCGGCAGCCTCTCGCCGTGCCTGCCGCCAGAACTCCAGGCCGCCCCTATCATAGTCAATGGGGCTGGAGCGGTATTCCGGGGGCACACGTTCACTAGCGGCAGGATGGATCCGACAGGCTGTTCCGTCGGGTGAACAGCCTATTTGATCCGTCCTGCCGCTAGTGTGCCAATAGCATTAGTTTGCACTAAAAATAACTGATCCGTCTTTTTTTGAGCATCAGTTTGCGTCAGTTCTGCCGGAGATCTGTTATATTTGACGGGAGAAAAAATGCTGCACGCAGAACTTATTCTCTGTTCAAAAATAACTGATCTCTGAAGGAACTGACACAAAATAACGGATCCGTTTTTTTCTTTATTTATCTGTTCTTCTGAACAGCGATGTGAACCCGGCCTTAGCCATACCGTCAGGGCTGCTACTGTCTGGATGGGTAATCCTGACCACAAATTGAACTACTAAAATATATTGGAAAACAGCTGAAGACCTGGCCTATTACAAGCACTCAAGGATTAAAGCCGCATAGCTCAGAGCACTGGGATAACCACTTTCTGTAAAACACTTAGGCAAATGGACTTCTTAAATGCTCAATATTTTCAGCATCGCTGAGCAGTGCCTCACTACGCTTTCTAGGGCGGCAGTAAAATCTGGTCCTGTGAAATACTTTGCATTGAAACACTAAGTGCATGCCTAGCACTACTTTATGGTAGGAACTGTCACCCTGGAGTCCAGGACTTGGATTGCATAGACCAGGGATGCCCAACCTACGGCCCTCCAGCTGTTGTAAAACTACAACTCCCACCATGCCCTGCTGTAGGCTGTCCAAGCATGCTGGAGGGCCGCAGGTTGGGCGTCCCCGGCATAGACTGTTGGGCGTCTACAGTACCCAGTAACGCTGCAGAGAGTTGGTGCTGTGTGCTGGCACTATGTCACCCCTGGGGAGTCAGTACATAGTAAAATACCCATTTGCTGGTAGGGCACCACACTCACACACCTCCCCCGTAAAATAACACATAAAATACATACCGTACACATACATAGTATCGCTATACCACATAGATCGATAGTAGTACTGCTCTATGATACACACATATATTCTTATGCACATATGTATACACACAGAGGTAAACCCTGCACACATACACACATACTCTACATACATATTACAGATAACACATACAGTACATACACACATACTCTACATACATATTACAGATAATACATACAGTATATACACACATACTCTACATACAGATTACAGATAACACAGACAGTACATACACACATACTCTACATACATATTACATATAACACATACAGTACATACAGATTACAGATAACACAGACAGTACATACACACATACTCTACATACATATTACAGATAACACATACAGTACATACACACATACTCTACATACATATTACAGATAATACATGCAGTATATACACACATACTCTACATACAGATTACAGATAATACATGCAGTATATACACACATACTCTACATACATATTACAGATAACACATACAGTACATACACACATACTCTACATACATATTACAGATAACACATACAGTATATACATATTACAGATAACACATACAGTACATACACACATACTCTACATACATATTACAGATAATACATGCAGTATATACACACATACTCTACATACATATTACAGATAACACATACAGTATATACATATTACAGATAACACATACAGTACATACACACATACTCTACATACATATTACAGATAACACATACAGTATATACACACATACTCTACATACATATTACAGATAATACATGCAGTATATACACACATACTCTACATACATATTACAGATAACACATACAGTACATACACACATACTCTACATACATATTACAGATAACACATACAGTACATACACACATACTCTACATACATATTACAGATAGCACATACAGTATATACACACATACTCTACATACATATTACAGATAGCACATGCACTACATACACACATACTCTACATACATATTACAGATAACACATACAGTACATACACACATACTCTACATACATATTACAGATAATACATGCAGTATATACACACATACTCTACATACATATTACAGATAACACATACAGTACATACACACATACTCTACATACATATTACAGATAACACATACAGTATATACACACATACTCTACATACATATTACAGATAATACATACAGTATATACACACATACTCTACATACATATTACAGATAACACATACAGTACATACACATACTCTACATACATATTACAGATAACACATACAGTATATACACACATACTCTACATACATATTACAGATAACACATACAGTATATACACACATACTCTACATACATATTACAGATAATACATGCAGTATATACACACATACTCTACATACATATTACAGATAACACATACAGTACATACACACATACTCTACATACATATTACAGATAATACATGCAGTACATACACACATACTCTACATACATATTACAGATAACACATACAGTACATACATATTACAGATAACACAGACAGTACATACACACATACTCTACATACATATTACAGATAACACATACAGTACATACACACATACCTCTACATACATATATACAGATAACACATACAGTATATACATATTACAGATAACACAGACAGTACATACACACATACTCTACATACATATTACATAGATACATACATACAGTACATACATACATACTCTACATACATATTACAGATAACACATGCAGTATATACACACATACTCTACATACATATTACAGATAATACATACAGTACATACACACATACTCTACATACATATTACAGATAATACATACAGTACATACACACATACTCTACATACATATTACAGATAACACATACAATACATACATATTACAGATAACACATACAGTACATACACACATACTCTACATACATATTACAGATAACACATACAATACATACATATTACAGATAATACATACACACATACTCTACATACATATTACAGATAACACATACAGTACATACATACTATACATACATAATACTACAGTACATACACATACTCTACATACATATTACAGATAACACATACAGTACATACACACATACTCTACATACATATTACAGATAACACATACAGTACATACACACATACTCTACATACATACACATTACAGTACATAGCACATACACTACATACATATTACAGATAACACATGACAGTACATACACACATACTCTACATACATATTACAGATAACACATACAGTACACATACACTACATACATATTACATACTGTATACATATTACAGATAACACAGACAGTACATACACACATACTCTACATACATATTACATAACACATACAGTATATACACACATACTCTACATACATATTACAGATAACACATACAGTACATACATATTACAGATAACACATACAGTACATACACATACTCTACATACATATTACAGATAACACATACAGTACATACATACACACATACTCTACATACATATTACAGATAACACATACAGTACATACACACATACTCTACATACATATTACATAACACATACAGTACATACACACATACTCTACATACATATTACAGATAACACATACAGTACATATTACAGATAGCACATACAGTATATACATATTACAGATAACACATACAGTACATACACACATACTCTACATACATATTACAGATAATACATACAGTACATACACACATTCTCTACATACATATTACAGATAACACATACAGTACATACATATTACAGATAACACATGCAGTACATACACACATACTCTACATACATATTACAGATAACACATACAGTACATACACACATTCTCTACATACATATTACATAACACATACAGTACATACATACACACATACTCTACATACATATTACAGATAACACATACAGTACATACACACATACTCTACATACATATTACAGATAACACATACAGTATATACATATTACAGATAACACATACAGTACATACATACACACATACTCTACATACATATTACAGATAACACATACAGTACATACATACACACATACTCTACATACATATTACAGATAATACATGCAGTATATACACACATACTCTACATACATATTACAGATAATACATGCAGTATATACACACATACTCTACATACATATTACAGATAATACATGCAGTATATACACACATACTCTACATACATATTACAGATAACACATACAGTATATACATATTACAGATAACACAGACAGTACATACACACATACTCTACATACATATTACAGATAATACATACAGTATATACACACATACTCTACATACATATTACAGATAACACATACAGTATATACATATTACAGATAACACAGACAGTACATACACACATACTCTACATACATATTACATAACACATACAGTACATACATATTACAGATAATACATGCAGTATATACACACATACTCTACATACATATTACAGATAACACATACAGTACATACACACATACTCTACATACATATTACAGATAACGCATACAGTACATACACACATACTCTACATACATATTACAGATAATACATGCAGTACATACACACATACTCTACATACATATTACAGATAATACATGCAGTATATACACACATACTCTACATACATATTACATATAACACAGACAGTACATACACACATACTCTACATACATATTACAGATAATACATACAGTACATACACACATACTCTACATACATATTACAGATAATACATGCAGTATATACACACATACTCTACATACATATTACATATAACACAGACAGTACATACACACATACTCTACATACATATTACAGATAATACATACAGTACATACACACATACTCTACATACATATTACAGATAATACATGCAGTATATACACACATACTCTACATACATATTACAGATAACACAGACAGTACATACACACATACTCTACATACATATTACAGATAATACATGCAGTATATACACACATACTCTACATACATATTACAGATAACACATACAGTACATACACACATACTCTACATACATATTACAGATAACACATACAGTAGATACTAGGGATCGACCGATATTGATTTTTTAGTGCCGATACCGATATTATGTGAACTTTCAGGCCGATAGCCGATATTTTCTGCCGATATTCTGAGCATTTTCATTTTTGAGGAAAAAAAATAAATTCTACACAAAGCTGCTGAAAAGGAACATGTTTATGGTTAATGTTTAGCTTTTTTTGTAAATCTTTTCTATTTAGACTTAATATTTTGTTATATGTGTTTTTTTTTTTAAACTTCACAATCCCTTTAATGTATATGTATGTGATACAATAAGGTCGGGTGTGCACACTTGAAGAATATGACTTTAGGAGTAATTACCATATCGCAGTATAGTGACTGCGCAGCCTGAGTGAATGGTGGGTAGTGGGCCGGCTCACTCAAATTCCTGCAGTAGGAGGACAGCAAGGCACTCTTACTGCAGTGCACGCACACGTTCCTGCCACCAGCCGGAGAACTGAGCCCTGCAGAGTTAACGTGTGTACGTCACAGCGTAGCCTAAGTATGTAGTCCCGTCCGGGGGCGTTCCGGCCGGGCAGGCCCACATCCCTATTCTGCTGTACTCCCGCGAATCGCGATCCTCCTTACTTCTGGCAGAGCAAAGACAGGCAAATCATCTCTAACAGGTGCGCCAGTGTAGTGGACGCAATATCGGCGGTATCGGCAGTTTACATGCCGATACCAATACTTTGCAAAATGCTCAATATCGGCCGATAATATCGGCCATACCGATAATCGGTCGACCCCTAGTACATACACACATACTCTACATCCATATTACAGATAACACAGACAGTACATACACACATACTCTACATCCATATTACAGATAACACAGACAGTACATACACACATACTCTACATCCATATTACAGATAACACAGACAGTACATACACACATACTCTACATACATATTACAGATAACACAGACAGTACATACACACATACTCTACATACATATTACAGATAACACATGCAGTACATACACACATACTCTACATACAGATTACAGATAACACAGACAGTACATACAAACATACTCTACATACATATTACATAACACATACAGTACATACATACACACATACTCTACATACATATTACAGATAACACATGCAGTACATACACACATACTCTACATACATATTACCGATAACACATACAGTACATACACACATACTCTACATACATATTACAGATAATACATGCAGTATATACACACATACTCTACATACATATTACAGATAACACATACAGTACATACACACATACTCTACATACATATTACAGATAACACATACAGTACATACACACATACTCTACATACATATTACAGATAACACAGACAGTACATACAAACATACTCTACATACATATTACATAACACATACAGTACATACATACACACATACTCTACATACATATTACAGATAACACATGCAGTACATACACACATACTCTACATACATATTACCGATAACACATACAGTACATACACACATACTCTACATACATATTACAGATAGCACATACAGTATATACATATTACAGATAACACAGACAGTACATACACACATACTCTACATACATATTACATAACACATACAGTATATACACACATACTCTACATACATATTACAGATAACACATACAGTACATACATATTACAGATAACACATGCAGTACATACACACATACTCTACATACATATTACAGATAACACATACAGTACATACACACATACTCTACATACATATTACATAACACATACAGTACATACACACACACATACTCTACATACATATTACAGATAACACAGACAGTACATACACACATACTCTATATACATATTACAGATAACACATACAGTATATACATACACACATACTCTACATACATATTACAGATAACACATACAGTATATACATATTACAGATAACACAGACAGTACATACACACATACTCTACATACATATTACATAACACATACAGTACATACACATATACTCTACATACATATTACAGATAACACATACAGTACATACATATTACAGATAACACATACAGTACATACACACATACTCTACATACATATTACATAACACATACAGTACATACACACACACATACTCTACATACATATTACATAACACATACAGTACATACATACACACATACTCTACATACATATTACAGATAACACATACAGTACATACACACATACTCTACATACATATTACAGATAACACATACAGTATATACACACATACTCTACATACATATTACATAACACATACAGTATATACATATTACAGATAACACAGACAGTACATACACACATACTCTACATACATATTACATAACACATACAGTACACACACACATACTCTACATACATATTACATAACACATACAGTACATACATACACACATACTCTACATACATATTACAGATAACACAGACAGTACATACACACATACTCTACATACATATTACATAACACATACAGTACATACATATTACAGATAACACATACAGTACATACACACATACTCTACATACATATTACATAACACATACAGTACATACATAACACATACAGTATATACATATTACAGATAACACAGACAGTACATACACAGATACTCTACATACATATTACATAACACATACAGTACATACATATTACAGATAACACATACAGTACATACACACATACTCTACATACATATTACAGATAACACATACAGTACATACACACATACTCTACATACATATTACAGATAACACATACAGTACATACACACATACTCTACATACATATTACATAACACATACAGTACATACACACATACTCTACATACATATTACAGATAACACATACAGTACACACATACATAATACATAAGCATTACACACATATAGTGTCAGTGGAAAGGAAGCAGAGGACAATCCCAATCTGCAGATTTACTCCCCCCTCCCTCTTCATTCCGACAGAATTGCTGACTGGGTGAATTTATTCAAGGGCCAGTGAGAAGATCCGGCTGCTGTAACTTAAAGAGGACCTCTAGCCCCACCCGACACCTCTATTTTAGCAACTACTTGCGTTCCCCTTGTAATGGCAACTCTGAGGCATCTGTTCTTATGACTCTGTGGTGTGCTATGCCTTTATTATGCCTGCTAGAAGTTATGGAAGAATTGCTAGCAGTTGGCAATGAAGGTCCAGATGGGTGTTACCAGATGGGTGTTACCAGTTGGGTGGGGGGGGGGGTGTCCCTGCGTAATCTGACACTGGCAGCACCGATTGAATTGTGTCAGACTCTGCAGGGCCTCCCTTCCCCACAATGGATAACTCGCAGATGGACCTTCATTGCCATTTGCTAGTAATTCATTTATAACTTCTTGTAGGAATAATTGAGGAATAGCATAACATACAGTCATAAGAATAAATACTCCAGAATTGCTATTACAAGATGGATTCAAGTGGTTGGTAAAATAGATGTCAGGAGAGGTTCAAGGTCCTGTGTATTTGGATACAGGTGGAAGAGGGAGGGGAGTCAGGACCTCCAGACAAACTCGTCCCGTGCCTCCCTCCACATGTTTACCTAGCTGCGCCCGGGACAAGTGCCCCACCTGCGTCCCCTAGGTAGGGGTATTTTGTTTTCTTCACTAGCGGTATCCCAGCCAGAGCAAGTACGGAACAGAACCCCACGGAAGCACTCCGTAGTGCGTCTGTAGTGTTCCGTTCCGCATCTCCGGATTTGCTGACCCATTGAAGTGAATGGGTCCGCGTCCGTGAAGCGGAATGCACACAGATCAGTGCTCGTGTATTGCGGATCCGCAAATGCGGTCCGCAATACGGCAATGGGCAGCACACTTTCCTGTGCATGAGCCCTTAGGCTGAGTTCACACGTCAGTTATTTCCATCAATTATTGTAAACCAAATCTAGGTGCGGATGAAAAACGCAGAGCAGGTGCAGATCTTCCCATTACACCTGATCTCCGAGTGGCCTTCACTACTGGTTTGGGCTCACAATAATGGATGGAAATAACTGAAGTGTGAACTGGGCCTTCCCTGCTTCCTGACACTGGCTCCAGTGCTCTCCGACCTCTCTTCAGGTCCCTGGTTGTCATCATCCATTTTGACCCTGCCTGCAAATTGCGTTCCCCAATATACGAAGCAGCCCACCTACGGCCGCGTGAATGAGCCCTTAGGGTACTTTCACATTAGCGGCAGGGGAGTCCGTCAGGCTGTTCTTGTCGTATCCGTCCTGCTGCTAGTTCACGTGTGCTCCGGACTGCCGCCCCGTCCCCATTGACTATAATGGGGGCGGGTGCGGAGTCCTGACGGCAGCGCACAGCGAGAGGCCACCGGACTAAAAGTTGGACATGCAGTACTTTTAGTCCGGCTGTTTCTTGCTGAGCCCCTAGTCAACGGGGACGGAGCGGCAGTCTGGAGGCATACGTGAACTAGCGGCAGGATGGATCCGACAGGCTGTTTACCCGACGGACTCCCCTGCCGCTAGTGTGAAACTAGCCTCAGTCCGTGAAGAAGGTAGACCTTGTAGTTCAGCCATCTTGTTTTAAGGATTGTGCTTACATATGCACTGCGTCATTTGCTATTCCTCAGATAATCTTGGTGACCAACTGGCAGATGAGATTATCAGGAGGATTTGAGCAGCTCAGACTATGTGCACGCAGCCAGGAACTCCTACCCAATATGACTGAATTGCTCTTACGCAATGACCAGTGGCCATGTGATACGCTGTCACTTTAATTAATGGGCACATGGGTGTGGCAGGAGTCTTATAATTACCATTATTATCATGGTCAGATTCTACCAGCGGGTGCTTTCTGTACAGACAAGGAGGCTGCTTATTGCCATGGCAGACACAATAAAAGAAGCCTTTGTACGGGTCTAGTACTACATTGTAATATATCATCTGCTGGATGTCAGGTCAGCCATGGGCTTACTGCTGATGAGTGGCGGTACATTAAACCCGAAACCGGAGTTACCAGGTCTGTAGTTCAGATCCAGCCAGAACGGCCCAATGTTTACACCGCAAACATACAAATTATAATGAAAAAATAGATGGACCCTTTTATTACGTTCTGCAGGTTAGGCTACTTTCACACTCACGTTTTGGCTTTCCGTTTGTGAGATCTGTCATGGGCTCTCAGAAGCGGTCCGAAACGGATCAGTTTTGCCCTAATGCATTCTGAATGGAAAAGGATCCGCTCAGAATGCATCAGTTTGCCTCTGTTCAGTCTCCATTCCGCTCTGGAAGCGGGCACCAAAACGCTGCCTGCAGCGTTTTGCTGTCCGCTTGATGAAACTGAGCCAAACGGCTTCAGTTTGGTCCCCATTCATTGTCAAGGGGGGACAAAACTGAACCGAACAAAACAGAATGCACCAAAATGCATTCCGTTCCGTTTGGTTGCGGGGACAGATCCGTTTTCTCTGACACAATCTGGCACAATAGGAAACGGATCCGTCTCCCATTGACTTTCAACGGAGTTCACGACGGATCTGTCATGGCTATGTTACAGATAATACAAACAAATCCGTTCATAATGGATGCATGCGGTTGTATTATTGTAACGGATCAGTTTTTGCAAATCCATGACGGATCCGCCCAAAACACGAGTGTAAAAGTAGCCTTAGACAGCACATGTTTTTCCCATATAAAGCATAACTCCCAACATTTGAAAAGCCTAAAGAAGGACGATATCAGTGGTACATGTAGTGCCAATCCAATGCCCAATCAATACTGTATCGATACCGGTATTGATTTGAGGAAAGAAGGTTTGTACACAAACATAGAAAAGGGTTCTTCACGGTAAGAGCAGTGAGACTATGGAACTCTCTGCCTGAGGAGGTGGTGATGGTGAGTACAATAAAGGAATTCAAGAGGGGCCTGGATGTATTTCTGGAGCGTAATAATATTACAGGCTATAGCTACTAGAGAGGGGTCGTTGATCCAGGGAGTTATTCTGACTGCCTGATTGGAGTCGGGAAGGAATTTTTTCCCCTTAAGTGGGGAAAATTGGCTCTACCTCACAGGGGTTTTTTGCCTTCCTCTGGATCAACTTGCAGGAAACAGGTCGAACTGGATGGACAAATGTCTTTTTTCGGCCTTATATACTATGTTACTATGTTACTATGATACCAGGATTTGCCATTTAACGATACTAGACCTCTCTCAGCGCGGCCATGTTCCCTCAGCAGCACAGGGGAGAAGGAAGCAGTCTCTCCCTGCCCCCCACCTGTGCCGCTGCTGCCCCTGCCACCAATGAGGAGCGAGAGCGGCAGACGAGGGGAGGGGCTGTGGCCTCTGCGCCACCAATCAAGATAAGTAGTCCATTAATACAAATACAGGAGGCGGGTGCCGGCTGCAGAATCACATAGCCGGCACCCGACCTCTATGACAGGGAGCTGTGATCAGCGGCAGTTAACCCCTCAGGTGCCCCAGCTGATCGCAGCTCCCTCTATCTGTATTATTGGGTTAAAAACATTGGTGGCGCACTGCGCCCCCCCAACCCCCCAGTATTAAATCATTGGTGGCAGTGGCCACAGGGTCCTTTCCCCCCTCTTCATTGGTGGTGCAGTGGCAGTTGTGATTGGAGCCCCAACTGTGTAATCCTGGGGCTCCGATCGATTACCATGGCAGCCAGGACGCTACTGAAGCCGTGGCTGCCATGGTAAGCTCCCTGCTGCTGTGTGCACAGAGCAGCAGAAACAGTGTAGAGTCCTATTCACCCTAATAGAGCTCTATTAGGGTGAATAGGACAAGGATTATACCCCTAAGGGGGGAAATAGTAAAAAAGAAAAAGTTAAAAACAAACAAACACCAAAATATTAAGTATAAATCACCCCCTTTTCCCAATTTTACATATAAAATATATAAACAATAAATAAATAAACATATTATATATCGCCACGTTCGAAAAGTCCTAACTATTAAAATATAAAAAATATCTCCTATGCTGTGAATGCAACAAAAAAAATAATAAAAACTGCGCAATTCTCCATTTTTTAGTCACCTTGTCCCCCCAAAAAATAGGATAGGACTGTTCGATAATTGGCCGGACGTTCCATAAAATGTGGAATGCACGTGGCTTTTTGGTGTTTTATTTTTTTCACGTGGTATCGAGTATCGCAATACTTTTTTATAATATCGAAATCAAATCAAAATTTTGGTATCGTGACAACCCTAGATGTGACTGTATCACGCTTGGTTGCGCCGAAGTGCCGGCATCAGTGGTATGTTGGAGCAAGGAGCTGACGCTTTCTGCTTCACCATTGTGGTCAACTGCATGTGCCTCCTGCTGGTACAGGATTGTCCCACTGGATCCGAGACGGTTGGGACATCACTGCCAGATACAGTAACCACCGCCAGAAATGGTCCACAGTGCCCCAGATATATTATAGAGGCGTTATTTACCTCCATGCACCGCAGGATGAAGCCTTTTTGAACTATTCACACCGTGACTTTTTAACATTCACACCTCTGCCTCCCATACTTCTCAATGGGAGGGAGCGCTGAGGATCGTGAATTTTAGGGGGACACTATTAAGTGGCCTGCATGGTGCTTCTAAGAGGCTGAGAAGATTGAAAGCCAGCAGGGGGCCACGTGTGATTAAGTGGGCATCTCTATTTGGCCTAGGATCAGCAGTTTTGGAAGCAGTTTGTTAGTTTACAATCCATGTAAAACTTGCTGATTGACCACCGAGGTGTCAGTCGGCCTTGCCTACATGTTCGGAAATATTCTTGGACTGGCGTTCGTCTCGATGAATTGACTAGCATGAGCTTTTTGACCTGTTATCTGAGATCAGTGGTGCTCGCTCTTGGTTTGCGATGAGAGCAGTATATTGTTGCTGTCATATATAGTCAGACAGGCATTGTATAACAGGGGACTCAATGCATTCAGAAACTCCATAAAAGTAAGATGGCGACTATTCTGTGGGCCAATGTTATTTAAAGGGTGGCAGCGCAGCTTGTGAATATCCAATTGCTTCCCTTGATCTAAACATAAAAAACTGAATCCACTGCATTGTAGAGCAGGGATTAGAAGCCCTTGTTGTCAGGTGCAGTACAGTCACATAAATGCTGCCTTTTATTTGGGACGCTCGTAAATCACTTAATCCAGTTTTTTCCCCAAAACAGGCAGCTGAGATGATTTATATTAAAGAGGTAGTCCAGTTCCCTTCCCGCATGACCAGGAAGCAGCTTAATCCTGTGGCCAGTCACAGCAGCCATGGTACTGCAGATGAGTGGGTTTTCTATGTTCAGGGGGACAGAGAAGGACCACCAAGGTTTATGTTCGGGTGGACAGGGGAGGACCACAGGGTTTATGTTCAGGGGGACAGGGGAGGACCACAGGGTTTATGTTCAGGTGGACAGGGGAGGACCACAGGGTTTATGGTGCAGGTGGACAGGGGAGGACCACAGGGTTTATGGTCAGGTGGACAGGGGAGGACCACAGGGTTTATGTTCAGGGGGACAGGGGAGGACCACAGGGTTTATGGTCAGGTGGACAGGGAGGACCGCAGGGTTTATGTTCAGGGGGACAGGGGAGGGCCACAGGGTTTATGATCAAGGGGACAGGGGAGGGCCACAGGGTTTATGTTCAGGGGACAGGGAGGACCACAGGGTTTATGGTCAGGGGACAAGGAGGACCACAGGGTTTATGGTCAGGTGGACAGGGGAGGACCACAGGGTTTATGTTCAGGGGGACAGGGGAGGACCACAGGGTTTATGTTCAGGGGGACAGGGGAGGACCACAGGGTTTATGGTCAGGTGGACAGGGAGGACCGCAGGGTTTATGTTCAGGGGGACAGGGGAGGACCACAGGGTTTATGGTCAGGTGGACAGGGGAGGACCACAGGGTTTATGTTCAGGGGGACAGGGGAGGACCACAGGGTTTATGGTCAGGGGGACAGGGGAGGACCACAGGGTTTATGTTCAGGGGGACAGGGGAGGACCACAGGATTTATGTTCAGGGGGACAGGGGAGGACCACCAAGGTTTATGTTCAGGTGGACAGGGGAGGACCATAGAGTTTATGGTCAGGGGGACAGGGGAGGACCACAGGGGGACAGGGGAGGACCACAGGGTTTATGTTCAGGGGACAGGGGAGGACCACAGGGAGACAGGGGAGGACCACAGGGTTTATGTTCAGGGGACAGGGGAGGACCACAGGGAGACAGGGGAGGACCACAGGGTTTATGTTCAGGGGGACAGGGGAGGACCACAGGGTTTATGGTCAGGGGGACAGGGAGGACCACAGGGTTTATGTTCAGGGGGACAGGGGAGGACCACAGGGTTTATGTTCAGGGGGACAGGGGAGGACCACAGGGGGACAGGGGAGGACCACAGGGTTTATGTTCAGGGGACAGGGGAGGACCACAGGGTTTATGGTCAGGTGGACAGGGGAGGACCACAGGGTTTATGTTCAGGGGGACAGGGGAGGACCACAGGGTTTATGGTCAGGGGGACAGGGGAGGACCACAGGGTTTATGTTCAGGGGGACAGGGGAGGACCACAGGGGGACAGGGGAGGACCACAGGGGGACAGGGGAGGACCACAGGGTTTATGTTCAGGGGACAGGGGAGGACCACAGGGTTTATGTTCAGGGGACAGGGGAGGACCACAGGGGGACAGGGGAGGACCACAGGGTTTATGGTCAGGGGACAGGGGAGGACCAAAGGGTTTATGTTCAGGGGGACAGGGGAGGACCACAGGGTTTATGGTCAGGGGGACAGGGGAGGATCACAGGGTTTATGTTCAAAGAGACAAGGGAGGACCACAGGGTTTATGGTCAGGGGGACAGGGGAGGACCACAGGGTTTATGGTCAGGGGGACAGGGGAGGACCACAGGGTTTATGGTCAGGGGACAGGGGAGGACCACAGGGTTTATGGTCAGGGGGACAGGGGAGGACCACAGGGTTTATGTTCAAAGAGACAAGGGAGGACCACAGGGGGACAGGGGAGGAAATAAAGCTTGCAGAGAGCCCGGCCACCTTTTTAAACAGCTGATCGGCAGGGGTGCTAGGTGTTGGACTGCCGCCAATAAGATATTGATGACCTATCCTGATGATCGTATTCAAAACTTCAGTACCCCTTGGGGCTCATTAGGAGCCTCTGCTGCAAAGAAACTTGATGGACTCCAATATAGTCAGTGGGGTCTGTTGGGGGCCGCTGCTGTCTATGCACTCCTGTAACGGAGAAGACGACAGAATTGATTACCAAAAGCAACTGCTTATGTGATCAAGTCCTTAAATGTATGGATATGTCAACTGTCCAAGTATATTTATATGCTTTTTACGTGGCTCTAGGAGGAGAAGAATAATAAACTGACAATGAGATTTGCTGGCAGACATCTTGCTCCTCGTGTCAGTGAATTTTCATCAGTCTTCCTTTACATGGGAACGTCACTTTGGAAGATCTGATTACTTGCACAGAGCTAAATCTAGGGCAGCTTGGATACATAGCAGGATGGTGTTAGGTCGGATACCTAGTGACCAGTTACCCAGGGAATTCAGAGCATCACATCTTCCACGTCTGATGGTTTAGGTCAAGACAATCCTCAGCAGTCTCTGTTATTTTCCTTCTAAAGAGATTTCGGACGAGTTCATATCTGCATTAGAGGCTCCATCCAGGGCCTCCGACGCAGATTCCACTAAAAAGACCAGACAAAATGTCCGATAGAAAAACAGGATTTCGAACAAATGCTGAATGGACGTTGTAGTCAGTGGAGTCTGTTTAGGTCTGTTCGGGTGAGAATTCCTTAAAGGGGTTGTCCAGCCTAGGAGTACAAGTTAGGAGCATTGGGGTTGTCAGCAAGTAGGCTGGACAACCCCTTTAAATCCTATAGTTGCAACTATATGTATTATATTCCATGCAGCTGTTATATTTATGGTGGAGAGGGGCTCAGTGATGGTGACCCCCATTCGCCTTGTCACCCTAAAGTGTTCTCCCTGCTCCCGTGTTACCTGACCTAGAGGAAAGCAGGGCAGAATAGGCACGTACCCTCCATTCCTGGGATACGGGGGTTGTGCTGGTGGGATCCACAAGGTCTCATCTCCTGGAGGTTGGCCTGTAATGAAAGTGCCATACATGTGTGCAGACACAATATTGCGGATGTTTTCTGCAAACACCACATAGCACCTGACATTTCTTCTCTCGGAATAACACACACAATCTCTCTAAGTGCCGCTCCTGTAAAGGCTGCCTTATGTCACCGTTCCTAAAACAGTAGAGCACCCCCCCTCCCCAGTGTTACACAAGCCGCTGAGGCAAGTGTTCTCCTTTATTAAAGACCAGATTAACCTTGACTTGTTAGGCCCAGAGAAAGCCGCTCTCAGGTTTCCTGCCGTGTCCTCAAGCTGCCGAGCTGCCTGCCTGAAAGCTTCTAGTCCTTTCTATAGGACTGTGAGTCTAGACCAGGGGTAGGCAACCTCCGGCACTCCAGCTGTTGTGAAACTACAACTCCCAGCATGCATGCTTCCTCTGCTCTTCTCAGAACTCTCACAGAAATGAATGGAGCATGCTGGGAATTGTAGTTTGCTGACCCCTGGTCTATACCATCATTGCTCCTTGTTGTCTTGGAAGTCTACGGTGCATGGGAGAAAGAAGCCGCTGTGCCGGCAGTGTTTGTGCTTCCTGATACTATATACCTCACCATCGCCATCCTCGCACACTTCTGTATTCTGTAGGACCCTTTTAAGGGTTAAATCAGGAATGATTCAGGTTCAGAGGTGAGTTAATAAGTAATCTCTTCTCCTTCAAGCTGAGCAAGGCAAATTTGAGGGGCTTCTGTCCTCCGAAGCCTGCCACCTCCCATTATGCCTTTTTCATGGTGTCTTATAGGCAGTAGTGTGTTAACGCCCCCGTACCCTTCTAAAGAGGACCTGTCACCCCTCCTGACAAGTCTTAGTAACTACTTGCATTCACCGTGAAATAACAATTCTGGAGCATCTATTCTTATGACTCTATGTTGCGCTATTCCTCTGTTATTTCTACTATTTTTGACTGAATTGCCAGCGGCTCGCAGTAAAGGTACAGATGGGCGTTACCTGTTGGGTGTGTGTCCCTGGACAGTGTGACTCCAGCAGCGCTGACTGGACACACCCAATACTGGTAACACCCAGCAGTACCTTTATTTATTTGTAAACAGTATTAACAGTAATAACATAGGAATGGCACAGCACAGAGCCATTGTATTAGGAACTACTTGCATTCCCCATGTAATTCCAGAGTTGGTATTACATGGGGAGTGAAAATAGTTACTGAAACTGACATGTCCGGAGAGGTGGCCGCTCCCCTTTAATGATTGTTGGGCCAACAGCTATCTCTTCCGACTTCCTCAGGCTCGTACACATTCGGCTCGGCAGTGGGGAGAGCGGAAGAAGCCGCTGTCAGACGCTTCTGCCGATGACTTATCTCCTGGGAGAACAAAAGCATCAGACGAAAATATTAATTTCATCCCATCCTTCTCTCCACCAACATCATCTGTCGGGGGAGATTTAAGAGCTTAGACTGATATGAATAGGGGCCTTAAAGGGGCTGTCCCATGAAAAATATTCTACAGTTGTCAAACTGAAAGCTGGATCTGAATCCTTTTGTAACGGCATGTAATTAAAAATTTAGGATAGACTTATTCAAAGGAAACTATCTGTATAGCACCACCTGCTGTTTCTCTTTTCCTAACTTCTCTGTCCTGCTCACTGAGATGGAAGCACCATCCTTTAACTGCCATCAGATGCAGCTGAAAGGACACGCCCCCCTAAGCTGACAGCTTGATATAAATCTAGCAGAGCAATTGCAGCACCGAATGGGGAGATCTCTGGATCCATGTGAGGTACAGGACTGGTTCTTGGTTTGTTAGAAAGAGGCAGCCATGTACTATATGATATAATCAGATATTCACTTTTACATTTATCGTGAGATAACTCTTTTAATATAGGAAACGGCTAAATGTGTGCAGCGAATGTTTGATTCCTTTCCGTTGCCTAAAGCTGAATAAACTCATATATGCTTTTTTCATTTTTATCGCTTCATATCTCAGACACGTAGTGGGAGATCTATCAATGACATGGAGCAGAGGCGAGACGCTTATCAGACTCGCCTCATTTCAATATTTCTCATTGAGTTAAATAGACGCTGTAAGGGTACAATCCGCCGCGCCTCTGCTGGAATCCTGCTGGCGTGCCACAGATTTCACCCTCTACATTGGACCTCAAGGAACTATGGGCACGTTTACTAAGGGACTTGTGACTCTTTAGGCGTAAAATAGTTGCACGTCCCCTTTTTTAACCGGCCAGGCAACAATATTTTGTCAGTTTTACACGGTCTTCGCCAGTTGGGCAGGGCAGGGGTGGAGTGTGGGCATAAATGCTAGTGAAAAGCTATGCCAGCCCGGAGCTGGTGCCATAGATGAGCCTAATTAATGACGAGGAACATGTCTCCTCATAAGTTAGACAAATCATACGGCAGCGTGAGATCGGTGTAAAGAGCCAGTCTTAGTAAATGTGCCCCTATGTCCGCTGAATATTGCTCTCCAAATCACTAGGGGTACCTGACCGATTTGCTGCTCATGTGCCCATTGGTGCCCTGAATTGCCTCGGCAAATGAATTATTTTAACGAAAATCCACTTTAATCCCTCATGTCATGATTGACACCCGTGAGAACAAGATCAGCAACTGCCCTGAGATGTTTCGTGCTGCTGTTGCGTCCCGTTCTCTGCGCATGCGCTGTGAAGCAGGGGTACATTTGCTCTAGCTTCACTGGCGCACTGACTCCACACTGCTCATTTGCATATTATAGACGATGTTTTTGGCAAAATGAAGCACCCGCTGAGGCAATTAAAGGGGAAAGGGGAGGGCAATATCCAGACCACCCGCAGCAAATAGCTGATTGTATCACGGAAAGCTGTGGGAAAGCCAGACGTTTTCTGATGCAGGAGAAATGTAACATTACTTGGTGACCGTTCAGACAATTATTGGCCCATGTAATATATGGACGGCTCCTGGATCATAGAGGGGGGTCCTGAGTGTGAGCCACCCTCTATGATGTTTGTTTCTTAGAGCTAAATATAAAAAAATCTGCTAGGACCACTATAAAAATATATTAACACATTACTCAACACAGGAAAGAAAAACTTGTCTATATCAGATCGGACCCATCTGTTCTCACCATCAGTGGGGGCGTGTAAACTGAGGCGCACTGTGAATCTTTTCTCGTGTCGTAAAATCCTTGGTTGAAAAACTTTGAATATGGAATAAGCGTGGGATGTGTTCAAGGCTTGCTACAGTATATACTGGGCGAACCGTGCTGATGTCCTAATACCCCGGCTTATGCCAGGTGACGCCGCAGACTATCTCTCCTCCCTTTCTGGCTGCGGCTCTTTCACGCCGGTCTTTTCTCTGCAGCCAATGTTCCCTCTTACAATAAATCACCTCATACTTTTTCTAGGTTATTTTTATTACCATCATAAGAGAATTGATACCTGTGTACGGAGCATTATACTCCTCCAGTATTTCTTTCCTTTGCCGATATAACGCTAACCCTGGGTTCAGACCTGAGCGTTCTAAAAACGCGCGTTTTAGTCGCGCGTATTTCAGCGCGTTTTTGCAAATAGGAAACGCGCGTTCATACGCGCGTTCTTGTGATTGACTACTGTGGTGTCAATCACAAAACGCGCGACAAACGCCCCAAAAAAAGCTCAAGTACTTGTTTATGCGTCGGGCTAAAACGCGCTGTAAAACGCTCAAGTGAGAACCAGGGCCATAGGAAAGCATTGGTTTTCATGTGTTGAGCGTTTTACAGCGCGTTTGAACGCGCTGTAAAACGCTCAGGTGTGAACCCAGGGTAAGACCCTGTTCACACAGAGTCTTTTGCCAGTGGATTCTACACCAAAAGGCAGCGGCGCAGAATCTGTCTCCTCTTGTTTTCAGTGGGTTCATGTGGCTGCAGTTTATAGTCACGACATGTCCTTGATTATAGTGTCTGTAATGGAAACTGCAATGGTGGTCCGCCAAACCATGAGCAGGGTCTAGCAGATTCTGCAGCGATGTACAGAGATTGTCACTAGTGTTGAGCCAATCAAAGTATTCGAAGCGGACTTCGACCCCAATTTCAGGGAGAATTCGATTCTCTGCGAAGCCAAATTTCCTCGTGCTTCGTGGTGGTAAAAATGTAAAAAAATCATGCTCAGCTCATCCGTTCGAGCCCGAAGAGGCTGCCACGGCCATCTTGCGTGATGGCCCTGCGCAAAATTTTGTGTGCGGTGACGTATGACGTCTCCACACACCGCACCAGATTCCGCACTGGAACTTCACGCTCAGATGGATTAGGTAAGTACAATTCAATATTTTTTTAAAATAATTAACCCCTGAAAGCCCTTAATATTAATCTCAGTTTCAGCGATGAACATGGAATCTGAGCGGTTTACCGCTATTGCACCCCCTACTTACAAAGAAATGCGCTTAGTGACTCGTAATTCGACACGAAGCAATAACATTTTTTTTATAAAAGTCGGCCAAACAGCCAAATCGAATTTTTAAGAACTTTTCTCATCTCTAGTTGTCACCCTTTGCATCGGCCCCTGCCCCCAATGACTCTTCCAGACACACACGCACACTACGGCCAGTGTCATGGGAGGCCACATAGCCTCAATGTATTTTTTGGCGTACTGGAGGATACTGGAAAACGTGGATGTGGATTGCACAAACACCATTTGAACACGGAATAGGTGTTCATTTTGTATTTTAGCCTTTCAGTGCAGCTCAGTCTCATTTATGTAAGATCGCTATTAGAGCCTGTATATACGTAAGGTTACATTCCTTTAAAGAGGTTGGGTAATGAAACATATTCTACATTTTTCAAATCAGCATCTTGATCTGAATACTTTTGTAATTGCATGTAGTTAACTATGTGGTAATGTATCTGTATAGCGCCACCTGCTGTTTGTTCTTTTCCATATTTTTTTGTCCTCCTCACTAAACTGGTTGAACATGCTCAGTTTAAAGGGATTCTGTCACCATGTTACAGCATATATAGATGCGGACATGCACGGCTAGATCGCCGCTAGCATGTCCGCACTATATGTGCGCCATAGCGCTGCGCTTCTTTATTGACTGTAAAAAATGATTTTATTAATATGTAAATTAGGGAGTCAAGGTGCCCAGGGGGGCGGTACGAACCTTTCCTGTGCCCAGCCACGCCCCCTGTGAAGGAGCCCAGCACCGCCTCCGTTGTAGCACTATTAAAATGCAAGAAAAGCTATACATATTGGGTATCGCCGGATTCGTACTGACCTGTAGAATAAAACTAAATGGTCAGTTTTATCGCAAATCAAACGTCGTAATTTAGAAACCCGTAAAACTGTGGTGAAATTGCTTTTTTTTTGCAATTTCACCCCATTTGGAATTTTTTTCCCGCTTCCTACTACACCGTATGCATTATTAAATGATGGCGTTGGAAAGTACAACTTGTCCAAAAAAAAGCCCTCATATGGCCATGTGAACGGAAAAATAAAAAAGTTATGGCTCTTGGAAGGCATAGAGCGCAAAACGAAAACGCAAAAATGAAAAAACCCTGTGTCCTTAAGGGGTTAATACTCCTCCTCCTGTGGATTGGTGATAAATGGTTTTCCTGGGATACCCCTTTAACCTCATTATTCTGGGGATACAAAGTAGACTAGAACCTGGTGTCTAGTTTGGTGTAGTATAAATGACATAGTTGAATAACCCACCTGAGGTGTCATTAAGGATTTGGGCTACTTTCACGTATGCGTTATTGCTGTCCGGTTTTGAGATCCGTCAGGAGATCTCAAACCCACAACAAAACACATCCATCTGTATAATGCAACCGGACGCATCCGTTCAGAACGGATCCGGTTGTATGATATCGAAAATGAACATACTGGACATTTCGGACACGAAAAAAAAACGGATCCAGTTTAAGTTACGCGGCTTGCAGCGGTTTTGTGTCCGGCATGGGAACACAAAAAACTGAACGCGTTCTGGTGCACTCCATTCAGTTTTGTCCCCATTGAAAAAATGAATGGGGACAAAACTGAAGCGTTCTCCTCCGGTTTTGAGATCCTCTGCCGGATCTCAAAACCGGAAAGGAAACGCAGATGTGAAAGTAGACTCAGTGTTGCGCTTGATATTTCGGTTTTGAAGATGTAAGTGCGATGAATGACCTGGAGCGTATTTACTGCAGTGAACACTCCCCGCCGTAGTGATGTGCACGGCAAAATGTGCTTCCAGGAAACGAACATGGAGGGTTTATGGGAGGCCACATTTCACTATAACTAACCCGTAATATAAGACGCCAACCTGATGTAACGTGTCCACCGTGCCTTTTACAAGGATTAACACACATCCCAATAACTACCTTGATAATTGTGCAGCGGTTTTCATTTGGCCGGCTCTTAGGTTGCATCTGCTGCCAGAAGACAGAAGCAATTTTGTGTGTAGGAATACTCTTTTCTAGGAATTAGTTTAATTGCTATTGACCTGTTTGTTTGTTTCTGAATATTTTTTCACATTGCAAAATCCGAAAGCTCTGGTTTAACGCATCTGTTCAGCCAGGAGTTAAACAACGATATGTAAGTTCGTAGAGATGGCAGACGCCTACCTGCTACTTATTTTCCTCAGATCTTGCTTCTTGGCTAGTTTTTAGCTCCATTACAGCAAAGCTGTGATCTGTGACTACAGTTTGGCCACAGTGCCTATAGGGGGTCTGAGGTAGTCTAAGACACGCCTCCTGTCTTCTGATTGGTTCCAGCTGCTGCTGTCTCCCTCCCCTGCAGCTCCGCCTCATCAGACCACGAAATCAGTGCATGGAAAGCGGATTTCCTGTACAGCAAGGGCAAAAGTACCGAATACTAAACCTCCAGTGAGAAAAAGTTGATTATTAGGTGATTTCTTCACATGGACTGAAGCAAATGAGCCTCAGTAAGGGGACGCCTGGGAGGTCTTTTGAAGGCCCCATAATTGTTATACAAGAGAATTACATTGTCAGCAATGCCCTCTGATGGAGCCTGTATTCTGCTTACACCTCCTCCATGACAGGACTGTGGAATCTCAACCCGATCACTACAATTTGTAAAGTGACTGATTTTTATAATCACCTTTTATTAGACCGTTACTCAGAATGCGATCCCTAATGTGTACTTCTAATGGTTCAGTACCAGATGTTCTTCTGAAGCCCTGGAGGCTTTTTTATGACTATATGACTGAATAAAGCAATTCTCCATAGCAAATGTTCCTAGCAGCAGCTTATGGCTGAAGGCGTACCATTTGATACAGTATTCCTTGATGGCATGTGCTGATATCACACGTTACAATGGATGAGCTTTGCAGGAAGCATGTCACATCACATAAATCTCCCCCGACAGACTGTCTGATAAGGCCCGAAGTAGAAGGGGTACCAACGTAGACCACGAGCTCATTACTCCGTGATCTCAAGTGTGGGGTTGATTTCATGGATGACATTTCTCACCCAGATTTAGTGTTCTAACCAGATATTCCAGGTACATATATGTAAAGGTCATTGATGGACACTTTAGATGTACACGATTGTAAACAAATTGCGTGAATTTCCTTGTAGGATTATGAGTTATAGGTTAACACTAGGTTCCGGCAAACGTCAGGACAGAATAAAGCTGCATGCAGCATTATTTTGTCCAGCAGAATCGTGGAAACCCAATGGACTCCATTATATCCACTGGGATCCATCAGGAGCCGTTGGTGTCTGGCATATGCTGTATGAGGTGCTTCCGGAACAGAAAAATAGAAGAGTACCATTACACTGACCTGCTTGTCAGTGGAGGAGACTGCTGTATTTACATGCAGCGATCTCCTGCACAGTATGGGCAGGACTGATCGCTAATGCCATAACTCTTCCCCATACAGACTCGTTGTTTGCGGGCAGCAGAGCATGTTTTACCCACCAAACTAGCATTTTGCGGCACCTTTAGGGCTCTTTCACACGAGCACGTCTCTTGCGGCAATCAAGCTTCATGTGAGAGAGGGATCATGAGTTCTGGACTTAAGAAGCACACAGCATTATCATGATTGATAATGCCGTATGTCTCTGCATGACCTTTCTTTAACGGAATCATACCGACAGCTTTATGTCGGTATGATTCCGTTACAGAAAGGTCATGACACACCAACGTACATCCGTTCAATGAATCAGAAAACATGAGAAGGCAAACCTTTGCCAATCAGCAGAGGACCAATTCCGATACTGCTGTGAAAGTTGAAGCCTTTTCTGCTGATGCAACTTTGTTTGTAGTGGTGCAGTGACCATCCGTCTGCTTCGGCGCCCCATACATAGTAGGGTTGCTGAACTGGTGTTTTAGACCCTTGGTTCATTTTGGCAGTGAGCTGCTCCACTGTAGCGTATCAGTCTGCCCTTACACACCTTCATAGCCAACATTCACCTCTCGCATCCATGGCACATGGTGCTCCGCAGTTTCCATCTGGTGCCATTCACCACTCACGATACACTTTCACTACAGCAGCTTGTGAACAGTTCACAAACTGCACAGTTTCAGAAATACTACTACCCTTGGCGCCAAAAGCCAATAGTCATCTATTTTTGCAACTCTGATAAATTGCCCTGACAGGCTGATAAGTACTCCTGAAAGAAACCAGGGCAAAAAAGAACCGATACTTTGTCCGATCGCCACCCGCAAACTGATGCTTGAATGAGCCCAGTTGCCTACAGCTCTCCAGTTTCTCTTTCTGTCTCGACACACAAGAAACTTCTAGAGATGCCCTCTCTATAGTCATGAGCTGTCTTAGGCTACTTTCACACTAGCGTTTTAGTTTTCCGGTATTGAGATCCGTCATAGGGGCTCAATACCGGAAAAAAAATGCTTCAGTTTTGTCCCCGTTCATTGTCAATGGGGACAAAACTGAAATGCTCCAAAATGCATTCCGTTCCGTTTACCGGAGAGCAAACCGCAACATGTTGTATTTTGCTTTCCGTCCTGGGATGTGGAGCAAGACGGATCCGGCATGACCCCCAATGCAAGTCCATGAGGACGGATCCGTTTTCTCTGCCACAATCTGCTAGAAAACAGATCCGTCCCCCATTGACTATCCGTCTTGGCAGTGTTAAAGATAATACAACCGGATCCGTTCATAACGGATGCAGATGGTTGTATTATCAGTAACGGAAGCGTTTTTGCTGAACTCTGCCGGATCCAGTAAAAACGCTAGTGTGAAAGTAGCCTTAGTCGGTAATTGGACATTTCCTGGGAGTGTAGATGGAAGCACGCCGCCACCAATTTTGTGGTGTTTCAATTCTATATGGAAATGATAACGTTATATTCAAATGTGGACATTCACTTATGAAGGGTGTTTCTATTTTATCAGGCTAGATTCAGACTAGGATACAGGGTTAAATTCATCTTTCTTTTGTCAGTGATGATTTTTAAATGACTTGTAATGCCGCTCTGCAAAGAATCTAGGTCAGCACTTGGTTGCCAGCTGCCTGAATAGCAGAGCCGTGCTTGCAGGGCTGAGGATTGTGTCACTCTTCAATAATGTATCAAATGGAATCTCTCAAGCAAAATGAGATTGCATTGATTCGAGGCATATTAAACCCTCTTAGACGGCCAGTTTGAAATGAGCATTACTCTTATTAAAAGCGAGCAGACACTGAGGAAAGGGTTACTAAGTAAAACAAAGACATAAATTGTTATAAGTTTTGACACATGAACTGTGATAGTATAGTAGGAATAGTAATTAACTTATCTTCAGCGTCTTTGCAATTCATGTAATAATAATCTTCTGCGGATCAGTAACAAACCAGTAAACAATATACTCTAGACATTTATCTCATATATACAAATAGTCTCCTTATAGGGGTTCTCCGGGAATTAATAACATGGAAATACTTAAATATTACTTTATTATAAATACATTCCAAAATATCTTTCATTAGTTATACTGGCTCGTTTTGTCTAGAGAGCAATCATTAGGAGAAATAAAATGGCTGCCGTCCTATTAGTGCACACAAAACCTGTCCTAATCACACAGCAGGACAAGTTAGTTCCGAACACTGAGGTAAAGGGCTGCCTCATCCTCCTCTGCTCTACTCCATTCCTACAAAGATTCAGCTGAAGATCTTTTCATCTGTATTCAGGATCACAACCCCTCAAAAGTAGGAGAGAAGGATGGGGCAGCTCTTTAGCTCAGTGTCGTGAAGTAACTTGTCCTCCTGTGTGAATAGGACAGGTTTTGTGTGTGCTAATAGGGTGGAGGCCATTTTATTTTCGCTGATTGCTCCCCCAACAAAACAAGTCATTATAACCAATGAAAGGTATTTGGGAATATATATATAATGAAGTAAGTTAAGTATTTTTCTTTTTTCCTGGAGAAACCCTTTAAAAGGGGTTCCCTATCATTGTTTGCGGCATTATACCACAAATGTCTGATTGTTGAGGGTCCAACCACTGGGATCCCAACGTATATTGAGAATGAGGATGATGTTTCTCTGTATTACAGACCCACACACATGTAGGCCTAGTATCAGCCAGGGACCAGGCATTCCCCTTTCTTAGATCTCGTGGAAATTCCAGTGGTCAGGCATTAAAGCGTATCTAATCGATACGACACAGTGAAAGGCCCTGTTAGGTCAGGAACTGATTCAATTCAGTTCATCTAAAAAGTTTGTTCCATGGGGCTGTGCTGGGTTCCTCCTCACCAAGGATGTAAAAAAATGCTTTTATGAACCTGGATACATTTTGCACTAGACCTTTTCCAGTAGGTCGTGTTCCCTGTGCATCCACCAAACTGAGAATTGTTAGATAGCCATATAGTGAACTTCACTGTTCCAGATTCTGGTGGCAGCATACGTTATACAACTTTTGGGATTGTGCATGGTGAGCTTAGTGATGTGCGCTGCTAATTCTATGCCGGTGTCAATCCAGAGGCACTTTGGTACTCTATTGAGAAATGCAACAGAGGATATGCAGTTCTTATGTGCTATATATTCCTCAGAATTCTCAACAGGCCCACTCTGTGAGTCTGCATGGTCTCCCACTTTGTGGCTAAGTTCCTACATCTCACTGAAAGCACTTAAAGTTGACTGGTTAGATTACAAGTCTCTTTTGGGATTTGAACCTGGGACCCTCTATATGGAAGGCAAACCACTTACCATGGTAGTGGTATAGCCTGGATGTAAGTGGTCTCCCTTCCATATAGAGGTCCCAGGTTCAAATCCCAACATTTTTTGTACTCGATCCTTTTGTTCTTCCAAGAGATAAGCCACCTCCAGAAGTGACTAGTGGGGCTTTCTCCTCCATCCCCATTGATTACAGTCACATTCAGCCGAACCAAAAGTGTATGTATATGGGGATGTCGTGAGGGAGTCAACAGTTAAATGTGTCTGACCAGCTTGGAATTGGTATGGCTACATTAGTGTAACAGATCAGTCTGTCGTTCATCATTTGGTCAACCATCAACCTTCTTTAGTATAATGTGTATGGCCTACAGGGGATGGCCGTGGAGAAATCTTTGCTTTCTGTGGACTTGGTCTGGCAGGTCACTTTATCTTTTCAGATGACATTTAATTACAAAGATGGAAATTCCGTGTTAACTTAGAAATTACTAGTGCGCTGTGAACAATAGATTTTCTTGACTGAGATTCATGTGTGCTATACACTGCAACAATATTTGGCTTCCATTATCTGCAAACATTATTAGAATAGGCTGATAAGAAACAAAGCATTCCTTGTGGACTATTAATATCACTGTTGAAAGCAGGAAACATACATGATAAGAATGGTTTGCTCTGCAATTTTGTTACCAGAGAACAAATCATTTATGGACAAATGTGTCCCTAAGGCTGGCCAAACACATAAGATAGCCTTTGGCAGCTATCACTCCTTATCCCTTGGCTTGACCAAGCAATCATTTGTTCTTAGTAGAACGTAGGAGGGAGCCACTGTCAGATGTCTCTGCATCGGCCTAACTCCTTGAGAACATAAGGATCCTGCAGTTGAAGTCCTGTTTGCCCACTCCTTATCTCCCTTGACATCCGCCAAGGTTGGAGAGTCGGGAGGCCCCATACACACTGATACCTGCAGGTTAGGCCAATGTACATCTAATGTGTATGGTCCGCCTATAGCACACCTTTCAGCAGGATCATCTTTATTACATCAGACCTAGTGCTTGGTTGGGTTGATCCAGCTGATTAAAATCTTGTGAAAATCAGCTGCAATGTTCCTGAGAAGAAAAGTACCTTTATTCTTGATACAACGTAGGGCTTTAGGGCATTGACAGACAGGGCTAGCCCCTCAATGCACCTCAGCTATTCAGCTATCCAGTCCGTAAAGTGTAACTTTCATTTTGGGTTATTTTTAATATTGTGTAGGGACAGGAATGTGGATGTGAAGCATGTTTGTAATATACTTTATTGGGGAAAGTTGTTTCTTTGTACTAGACAATTGGTGTAGCGAGTCTACTTAGCAAGGCTGTGTGTGCTGTTAAGGAGAGTCCGTCTTCAGTCTTCAGTTCTACTGAGCCCTGAAGACGACTCTGGGTAACACGTCAGATAGACGAGGATGTACATAGTCGGGGACGCAGGCATCTTCAGCACTGAGAACTAATGACTGTAGGCAAACTCCTTAGCAGCTCATAGTTAGAGCTTTGCTAAGAAGAAATTACAGGTGATTGGCACCAGCATCGTAAGGCTGGGGACAAGCACACGGCTGAAACCCTGCTCACAACCAGGCTCTCTCTTATAACATTGTCAAAGGATGGGAGAAATGTGCTGTGTATGGAGACCTGGAGAGAAGATTTAGGGCAAAGAGATTGGGTGCGTTGGATCTCATTAAGCCAAATCCTTTGTTCCTGCAGTTGGGTAGCAGCAGTCAAGGATAGTGTCTCATTGAAATAATCATGCTTATGTTTGAGTCACATGGGCATATGGTTGACCATAGATGCCTACTATGTAGCTACTAGGGGAGGGGGCTATAAGAAATGCTCAGTCCAGGCTGAAGATGGCCATCTTTCCTTCATGCTGAGTATTTCCCTCTCCACACTAGTAATGTCACCAAACAAATGAGGGGGAAATGGCCAAAGGCTCTTTCCGTACACTTCTCCTAGAAAGGAATAGCTGTGGAAGGGGCAACAAGCTCCAGGTTGTCCATCCTTGGATGGTGAGATGTGATGCCATGAACCAGCAGATGCCCTAGCTCAGGGATGGCCAACCTGAGGCTCTCCAGCTACAACTCCCAACATGCCCAGACTGCCTACGGCTTTCAGTCTACAGCAGGGCATGGTGGGAGTTGTAGTTTTACAACAGCTGGAGAGCCGCAGGTTGGCCATCCCTGCCCTATCTGCTCGATGTTCACTGCTGATGGATGGAGATGTCTCTCTTCTAGGCTCTCCTTTGTTATTCCTTACACTCATACGGTGACTTTTTCTGGTCTCGTGATTCTAGTAGAAACGATTGATTAAAATGTGAAGTGATTCGAGCTGTAAATTGTTCCATAAAGTCCATTAGTTGACTTGCAGCAGTTTTAATAAGAGCCATTTGTGACACGGCTTTAGCGTTCTTCAAGCAGATGCTTGCTGTTCTGAAGAGCACAGCCTGTGGTCGAGCCATAAAGTGTACGCCACGCTGTGTAAAAACATTACGTGCTGTATACTCACAGTAATAAAAAGGCTGGTGGAGCGGAGTTTTACTTTTAAACTACACTTTTGGTCACTGGAGTTGATGTAGTTGAACAAGCTGATAAGCTTCTGATTTTATTAGTCTTCTTGATCTATGCTGGTTCAATGAAAAACGGAATAAAAAACTGTAAATAAGTACAAAGGACCAATGTATAGAATAGGTTTGGGAGGGGTAACGAGATAATGTAAAGTCTGAAATGTATGGTTACAGCCATTAATTACTCGACCTTCTCCACATCTTGAGGGCTTGTTCACACGTTGGGATTCTCCTAAAATCTGCTAAAACGTAGCGTCCAATACAAGTGAATGGGATATTTAGTACACCACCCGCAGGTAGCGATATATAGCATCACAGAAGGGAGGTGGGTGGCTCTATGCAGAAACACAGTGCCAATTCTGGATGATGGAGAAGGTTACTCTCTCTGCATTGTTTGAAGGAACTGGTCAAAAGTAGGTATTGGGCTACTTTCACACTCGTGTTTTGGCTTTCCGTTTGTGAGATCCGTTCAGGTCCAAAACGGATCAGTTTGCATCAGACTGAAGTCTCCATTCCGCTTTGGAGACGGACACCAAAACGCGAGCGTGAAAGTAGCCTTAGACAGTTGTGCCGGTGGTAGGTAAAATTCTGTGGAGCAGACGTCCACATCAAGGTCAATGGTAGCTGCAGTTCCTCAATGAAAATTCATTTTTCTTTGTACAGGTGTAGCTTTAACTTGACACTTCTAGGAGTAGAATCTCTTTAGAATATGTCAGGGGTAGGCAACCTTTGGCTCCCAGCTGTTGTGAAACTACAACTCCCAGCATGCATAGTTGCTCTGCTCTTCTAAGAACTTACATAGAAATGAATGGAGCATGCTGGGAATTGTAGTTTCACAACAGCTGGGAGCCGAAGGTTGCTGAGGCCTGGGATAGGTCATCAGTATCGGGTTAGGGGTTCTGACTCCCGGGAGACCTCCGCCAATCAGCTGTTTGAAGAGGCTGCATCTCTCCAATGGCCGCTGCGTCCTTTTCCTAGGCGAGTAACGTCTAGTACATCGGTCACACGGCCTAGGTACAGCACAGTCCTATACAAGTGAATGTGGCTGAGCTGCAATGCCAAGCACATCTGCCATCAAGTGGACGGCGCCGTGCTAGGTAAGCTGTGAGGAGGCCGCATATTCACCAAACAGCTGATCGGTAGGGAGCTGGGAGTTGGAGCCTGACCGAGCTGATATCCTTTCAGTGCATTAAATACACAGTTGCATCAAACTTTAGATTGACATAACATAAGAAAAAGTTAAAGTTTGCTCCACCTGTACAAGTAACCCTTCGCACTGGCCCTTCGTATTGTTTGGTGTGAGAAGCAACCCAGCACCAGGACACAGATAAAGGGTTGCCATTTCTACAATAAGACGCTGCTCCTGTCCCTCTGACGCCATCTGAGGTAACAGTGTTTCTGTATAGGGCTATGACGG